>CM062816.1:708083312-708303623 GCA_031772625.1 Pinus tabuliformis | reverse complement strand
GTTCACAGAAGCTTCTCCACTTCCTGAACCATTGCGTGCTTTACAAGGGTCTCTTATATATACCATTCTTTTTCTCTTTGCAGTCCTGTTGGAGTCAATTGCCAGCGTATGGTTTTCTGGGGAATGGATTCCTTTGAGATCTTGAGTGGTTCCTCGCAGCTTCTCCTCCCCCAATTGTTTGGGGTGTAACTGTTGGTTAAATGGAATTTTTGACCCAAGGAAAGCTCTGTAAAGGATGTTGTGATCCAGACAGAACCTTTCAGCCCTACCTTTCAGTACATCAGAATCCCATAGGGTGTCTACTCCTCTAGAGAACCCTCTTGGTTTGATGCAGAATTTGTGTCTTCCCTTCCACAGAAATTTGATTAGTTCTCAGAATACAGTTTCAGCGAAATTTGAAATTTGATTAGTTCTGAGAATACAGTTTCTTCGTTTTACGTCTCTTGAAGGAATGCTTATACCTGTTTTTTCTTACGTGCTAACATTCTTAAACTATCCCGTTCATCCTAAGATCCCTGACCTCTATATTTCCAGGATGTTAGCTTCATATCTTGCTTTTCAATTTAGAGCTGGCTCCAAAGGCTTGCAACAATGTTGACCGTGAGCTATTCACCTTGCTCTGTGCTGGTTCTTCTTCTTTCTGTTCTTTGTGACATAATTTTTACCCTAACTCACTTGCAGGAATTTCAACAGTTTACTGGTATTAATACTGTAATGTATTACAGTCCTAATATTGTGGAGCTGACGGGCTTTGTTTCAAATCAAATAGCTTTATTACTTTCCTTCTTTGTTTCTGCAATGAATGCACCTGGCATAGTTCTCTTTGTTTCAAATCAAATAGCTTTATTACTTTCCTTCTTTGTTTCTGCAATGAATGCACCTGGCATAATTCTTGGCATATACGCTCCCGATGAGCTTTTGCGGCAGTTTTTTTAATCACTAACCATTCTATCTGTAGCATTTTACTTTACTTCTGTTGATGAGCCCACTGTGGTGAGATACAACATCCACTAGAAGCAGGTTATGCTTGACCAGCAGTCCTCAACTTTAGTCGACCTCTTTGGACCTGCAATGGTTGTTTAACTGCTGGGTGTGGCTTTTGCACAGCCTCTGGAAACAAGATGCTTCCTGGAAGTTTCTTTCTTGCAAACACAACATCCGAGCAGTATTGTTCCCAGCATTCTAGCTCTTGACCCAGTGATGGGTGTCCAAGTAGCTATGGTTGGCTTCTTGTTCTTGGCTTTGGTTTTATATATAGATTTCTTCTCTCCTGAGATGGGACCTGTTCAATGGATGATCAATTCCGAAATTTTTCCTTCAAAATATAGAAGTATATGTGGAGGCATTGCTGTAACAGTTTGTTGGATATCTAATCTGATTGTTTTAGAGAGCTTCCTATCTTAGATTGATGTGTTGGGCACATCCAAAACATTTATAATATTCACTGCTATTGTTGTGGGTGCATTCCTTTATGTCCTTGCTTTTGTTCCCGAGACAAAAGGCCTGAGCTTCGCAGAGGTCGATAAATTATGGCTAGGGAGAGCTTTAAGTGAAGATTGTGAATTTTGGAACACAAAGTCCTCTTCTCTTGTTCCGTGCATCAGCTCCTCGTAACATTTACTCCTACATATTGAAAACTGTTTCGTCAAAGGATGATGTCTAATTGCAAGCAATACAAAATACAGAGAACAAGGTAACTCAGGTGCCTGAAGAAAGAAGAATTTCTGAATCTTGTCCACCACTGGAGTATATATACCATATTTCTGACAAGTTTGCAACCAGTCCTGTCCTGTTCAGTGAAGATAAGAGGGGCGTTTTTTCTTTCAATGTACTATTAAACAACATCAAAACTGTAATGAGTGAGCATGTAAGAATGTCTTGAGATCTCTTCGTCAACTAGAAAAGGAAAAATGTAAATCTTACTCAAACATAGAGATTCAAATGGATGTAAAAATATTTGAACCACAGGTATGGGGGCTTGGTTGATCTAATGGACTTGGTAACTAAGGCTATGGGAACATGGATTAGAGGCCTTGCCTTATTTCCTATCCAACTGGCTTGAGCAGAAAAACAATGGAAGCTTGCTCTGAAGGACGAGTGACGAGTTTCAGATACCACCGGAACTGAGTTATGACAACAGCTTATCTCTGACAAATTTGATCATTTTTGGCATTTATGATACGGTTCTTAGAAACTAGGAGGACGAGATATTGTACTAGTTGTGGTTGCCAATGCTGATGTTGTTGTACAGTGACATATCAGTCTCTGACCATGATGGTAATTCAAACCATATCACAAGTTTCTACTGATATTCATATAGAGATTGCAGTATGACGGTTATCATACTCAGCACCGTGGAAGAAGCAAAGCAATTCAATTTCAATTTCAAAGCAAACAGGAGGATAAAGCTACCCGGATCTGTTGCATAAAACCACCCCCATATAAATCATTATATAATCTACTACCCTCTTTCTAAAGATGAATGAATAGTCTACTACCCTTGTATGAACCATGGATAAAACTACCCCAAATTCAATTCCATAGAGAAATACTCCTATTTTAATTTTTAATTTACAATGAGAACCCTTCTCAATTTACAAAGATATCAGATCAAAGCATATATCAGATGTGAGCATATATAAAGAAGGAAAGCATAAACGGGGGCAGTTTACTTTGTAGCTAAGAGGCAGGGGAAAACAACGATGAAAGTTATTATAAAGTTGATTATGGATAGTAGGTATGAGATAATAAAGGTTACAAAAAGGTAACTAACATTTGAAAACTGGAATTCTATCATTAAACTGCTGATTCTTATGATTCTTACATTCAAGCTAATATAGCTGATTACGTCCAAGGATATAGATACTCCGATGACATACGAGGATATAGGAAGTGCTAATAATAGCCATTTCTAGATACGTATAATAATAGTCATTTGAAACTAATTTAACTGGCATTATAAAATTCGAGTTTATTAATACTAGCAGGTCATAACTGTTGTATTGGGATTTCACTGAATTTTGAGTCTTGACATTTCAACCGCTTACACTTGGTCAAATAATACTTTCGATTTTAGACTTGTGATTACTACTGCTGCTAAGGTCAAAGAAATATCATCTGAAACTAGCACCTTTGGGATGCCAATGATAGTAGTACTGACAAAGACAACACTCATAAGTAGAGTTTGCCAAAAAAAAAATTGAGAAGGTACACAATTTGAACGTGTGGAAGCAGATTGACCTTTTTCCCCCTAGCGCTAGCTGGAAGATCTGATTTCAACATAGGTCCTGTTACCTGGAGAAAATTTTTCTCATACATTAGACAACCAGTAAAATAGCTTGCAGCCCCCTTCTAGCCACCATTAGGTGATGATATGCTATATATCTCCGCCACTTGCATCAGTCACTTGTTTCTCACCCGTCTGGCAAGAGCACATGCACAAAGGTGGACTACCACTCAAAAGGTACATCGATCATTTTGCAATCGGGTTATGCTATATATCTCCGCCACTTGCATCAGCCACTTGCTTCTCACCCACCTAGCATGAGCACATGCACGAAGGTGGGCTACCACTCAAAAGGTACTTCAATCTTTTTGCAATCGGGTGCTTATACTTTGTTTTTGACCATGATCTTGTTTTCTCACCTTACTTGGGGGGTGAATTTTTTATCCTAGTCCAATGGGACCTCCCTAGCACCTTTGGGATGCCAATGACAGTAGTACTGAAAAAGACTCCACTCATAAGTAGAGTTCGCAAATAAATTTTTTGAGAAGGGATACAATTTGAATCCATGGAAGTAGTTTGACCTTTTTCCCCTAGTACTCGCTGGAAGATCTGATTTCAACATAGGTCTTATTACCCACCGAAATGGGTAACCCCATAGGAGAAAAATTGTCTCCTACAGTAGACAGCTAGCCAAACAACCTGCAACCCCTGCTAGCCACCATTAGTTGATGATATGCTATATATCTCAACCACTCGCTTCTCACCTGTCTGGCATGAGCACATGCATGAAGGTGGGTTGCCACTCAAAAGGTACTCCAATCATTTTGCAATCAGGTGCTTATACTTTGTTTTTGGGCATTTAGTATGGATCATGGGACCATCTCAAAGATCGACAGAATTTGACCATGATCTTGTTCTCTCACCTTACTTGGGAGTTAGTTTTTTATCTTAGTCCAGTGAGACCTCCCTTTAGGCCCTTTGGGTATAGAAGGGGTACTACTTGAGAAACCCTGATTCAGATAGCGTAGTTTCATCTTTCCATATATCATAATTAACACCTTCCATCCTACATTACAAGCCCATATCTCAACTCCATTCTTTGGGTTCAACTTATCATTGGTTCTTTGGGAATCGACACTCATACGTCCACATACCTGGGTAGGGCTGAGAAACTTTACCTTGGGAGTTCGATGTAGTTAAAAGAAACAAAAAGAGCATACAATGGCCACAACAAAAGAAAAAATATCAAAATGTGAAAGATGGCCAGGGACATGAAGATTAGCATGTGGGCAAAAGTCTAGCATGAGCTCTACCACACTGGTATGGCCATCACCTAGTTCTTGAGCAATTATTGCTCCATCACATCAAAAGAAGGAACCCTTGCATGTTCCAACTATGATGAATGATAAAATGACTCATCTTAAAGAGGTAATACAACTGCTACATCATACAAAGCAAGCTCTAATCCTTGAGCTAGAAACAGTAATACAAAGTAATATCAAGAAGTAAAAGGCACACAAGAGGGGTGGAAAAACAAAAAACAAATTAGTAACTCATGCCTCCATGAATGGCTCCCTCCTCACATCTATACACTCAAGGTGTGGACACCTCCATCAGTTAGTCCATTTGACCATGGCACTTGGCCATGAAGTCTTATCCTTTCCATTACCATCATTATAATTCACTAACATCTATCAATCAAAGGGTGGACCAAGGAAATATTGCTTCCCCGTAGATGCTGGAAACACCTAATAGGGTTTACCTTTAGCCAACCCTACTTGGGGAGAAAACACCATTGCGAGATCAATGCCTTGATTTTGGAAGGGGATCCTTGTTTCAGGTATTAAATTTCCCTTAACATTCAAGTTTGGTTCACTTAGATCACTAGGTGACATATGTCCCAGAGCACCTCCAGCACACAAGACGTTGGTTGACTTTATTCAAGATTTGATGATTCTTCAGGATGCCATAGCGGAACCTAGTATGCCCCCAGGATGGCCTTGACACAAGTTGATGGGCATTAGTTGATCAAAGTCAAGCCCAAATGAGGATGGTCTCACCATGAGAGACTAGGGAGGACTTATAGCAACAAAGAAGCCCTTAATGCTAGAGCAGAGGAGACCACTTTTTGCAATTGCAGACCCATGGAGACCATGTGAAATTTTCAACTATTGCAGCAACTAGAATTAATTCTTCTAACTGTAAAATTAATTATGTAGTTTATTGCTACAAAAACAACGAATTAATCACATTACAATCTTTACAAATAAATATTGCGGAAAATAAAAGCGTTGGAAATCAAGAAAAAATGGCACAAACACACAAAATGACAATTATTTTTAGATAAAAGTCCCCGGAAAAATCCAATGTGGGAAAACCGGTTGCAGCAGAGGGTTTATTTTATTAAGCAACATTGAGAAAATTTTGAGTACCACTGGAATTTGGATGCCCAAACAAGCAATCCTCTACAAGATAAACTAACCAAAAATTAGTGAGACGTCCCACCCAGCACTGATCCAACTCCAAAACTAGCACAAACTGGGCTCCATGGAAGCCTTGCGTCAACCTTTGCGTCACCACTATGCAAGCACTAGTACACTCTACTTGGAAACTACAACTGATCAAGCCATTTGCCCAATTTGACCTCTGAGAATGACTCGCTGGAACTCTCTAAAAATTCTCCAATCTCTAGCAACTGAATCGACCCTTTGTCTGGCCGAATCGAACTCTGCCTCTGAAGCTTCTGGGCAGCCTCACTGAGGAAACTCGACCCTCTTATCGCGGACTCTTCGGAACTGGAAAGCTTCTTCCGTACCCACTGTCTCTGCCCCTCTATATCTCTATGTCCCCTCTCTGGCTCGAACTCTTCTGGCAGAATGTTGCTCTTTGGAAAATCAAACTGTCCAAGGAAACTCGCTCTCAAGTGTGTTTCTCCATCTACCCATTAACTTCTTCTTACAATCTCTAGTTGGGACTCCAACGACAAAGATTAAAACTTAATCGATGGCTGAGATTATTTCCTAGTCGATCCATATGAGTTTCTGGAGAAATATCACCTTCCTCAATTAATTGTTGTTAATTAATCATTTTCCCTAAATTAGACTTAGGAAAATTTTAATTAATTATTATTTAACTTAATTAAGGCATTTTTAGGTGGATTTTCCTGAAACCTTTTCTTAGCCTCTCTGAAAATTGTCGAGACTAGAACACCATCTCATGCTACAAAAACTAACACTCTCTCTTAGAGAGGAATGTGTTCTCTCCCACTCTAGTGCTACACTGCTGCTACAACACCCTATCTTTGTAACATCCTCCATACATGTCGCTAATCTCTGGCTACTATGACTACCTGCCACTGCCCACCAACTACTACAAAACTCTTGATGTTGCATATATGTTTTTGCTGACACTGCACTGTGCAACCTGTATTGCTGCCAACTCTGCATCAGCACTGCAGCTCCCTCTCAACTATTGTTGTTGTTATTGCGACTATTGCAACTCAGAAGCATTCAAAATACTGAATCAATTGTGTCTCTATGTTGAAACTGTCTCCTAAGCATCTCACTGCTACTAGCCTCTGCATTGTCCACTGGGGAATATGTGTTGTTCCTGACTCTGCTACTGAGCTTCTTGCTCTGCTGTCAACACTACTCTATGCTCCTTACTACTTAGTACCTGACTACTACTAGTCTGCAACTGTCACTCTAGAAATGACTAGATCCACTGATATTAATCCTCCTTCTACTGAATACTATGGGCCCCTGTATTAAAGGTAATGACCCATGAGGAAACGCCATTAGATGCTCACCTCGATGGACCCTACCCAAATCTCTGTAACTCTGAACTATGATATACTTGTACTACTACTGCTTCTCTGCTACTATCTTTGCACTGTTGCTACAACTACTGCAATAATGAGTCTGATCTCCCTAGATTCTGAAGTGTTAGCTTCCATAGGGTTGCTCCCTCTAAGTCTCGATGTCCCTATGGGAAATCTCTCTACTCCCTCTTGGCAGCTCGTACTGTCCTCCTATACTGGAAACTGGATTGCGTAGCTCTGCACTGGGAATCTTCTCGCTCGAAATGCACTTGCATACTGCAACTAGGCAATTCACACTGTCTGTGTCACTACAACTAGTTCTGTAACTATCTCCTGGGTGCTGACTATAGTTGTCATCTGAATGACCAACTGCACCTGCTGACACTATGATCCTTCTGCTACTTATTTTTTTGGGTTCCCGTAGCAAGGATACTAATCCATGTGAGAAATTTGCAGCAACTGGATCTAATTTGTTCCTCTTCCATGGATCCTGCCCAATCTAGCACACTGGGGTCTCACACTCCTCCTAGATCTGGTGCCTTAATATCTCCTTTTGGGCCTAGTCCCTGGCTAGGACCCTTCTTCGCTCTGCAAATTGCACTAGACACCTCGTACTTCCACCGACACCTGTCTTTGGCAACTGGAAATCGATCTGCTACCCAATTTTGCATTCTAGCTAACTTGAATGACCTCTTCTGGGAATCTCGTATGACCGTCTCTAGAAAGATGCAAAAACTACGAAACTCAAATAACTAGAGAACTAAACAGGAATCTCCTCCCTTTCTTGCTCAGTTACCACTGACCATCTCTGAAGATTGCACTCCCTCCTAGAATGCATAGAGCTGGTATTGTCTGCCTTTCTCTACCTATAGCGGCTCTTTGAGACTACTCGCTCAGCCTTTCCAAATTTCCTACTCTGAAAACAGGTAATTAATTTTTTTTATGGAGTTCTTAGGACTAAACTTAGGAAAATTAAAATATTAATGGGTATTAATATAAAACTGGGTAAGAATGTTCTAAATGACATGGATCAAGCCAAATCTAATCTTAGCTGTTGATTAGAGATTTAATCTCGGCCGTTGAAGACTCAACAGAAAAAGTATAAGAGGAGGCTTGAGTGTCAATTGGAGATACACCGAGTTGATTAGTCAGTTCGATTTTCTGGAGCGGGGTTTGCTGAGAGAAATCAAACCAGTGATCAGAGTTGCCGGGAGGGGTAGTGAGTGCATAGCAGAGAGGCAGGAGATAGTGTTGGAAGACCAGCGCAGAGGCAGAGAGGCAGACGCAGAGCCCGTAGGAGCCACGCAGAGGGCCAGAGGGCCGGCGTGGGTGACGCAGAGGGCCAAATAGGCAGCGCAGAGCATCTATAGGCTAACACAGAGACCAAGAGGGCTGACGCAGAGCCTCAGAGAGGCGTTGGAGAGAGTTTCGTGGAGAAGACTTGTCGAATATCTGCTTCCAAAGAGAGGTATTACTACCAGATAGATTTCTCTGTAGGGTGAGCCAGTTTGGCACCTAGTTGTACTCAAGAAAAGTTTCTTAATAATAAAACCCTAAGAACTGTTGCATCAGTTTTCCCAGGTTGGGTTTTTCCAGGGACGATTGTCCAAAAATAACGGTGTCCCTTGTGTGTTTGTCTATTTCTTTCAGTTGTTGATCTGTAGATGGTTGAGACTGCATTGTGTTTATTTCAGTATTTATATGGTTAAATAACTTGTTCAGTAATTAAACAAGTAGGTGAAATAAACCCGATAGTGCAGGGAAATTTCTAATAGGTTAGAGTTAGAAATTTCAGCACTACAATCCCAGCGACTCAAACTGGTTGCTTTCGCAAACTCACACTGCCTACTGCAGCTGGAAATCTAGGATCTCCTCCAAAGAACTAGAACTAGAAACCCTCTGTGAAAATTACCTCTATGTGTGCAACTTCTCTTACTTCTGGCATTGATTTTGCTACTGCAAATTGTTGCAAAACCCTCTGTGCCCAGACAAGAAACTTGCTTTGCAAAAATATGAGCTATTCTTGCTCCCTCTGCTTTTTGGACTCGCTTTTCTGCACAAATCGAATATTCTGCAACCCTGCAACTGAAAATTGAACCCTCTATCCAACAATTCGCATTGCCTTGCTCGACACTGGGCAACCCTAGAAAATTTTGCTCTCCCTAAACAACAAAATTTTCTTTCTTCCACCACTGAGCTTCCTATCTGTCAACCTTGCTCTGATCCCATGTGAAATTTTTAACTATTGCAACAACTGGAATTAATTCTTCTCACTGTAGAATGCAATTTATTGCTATGACAACGAGTTAATCACAACATTGCAATATTCACAAATAAACATTGTGGAAAATAGAAGCGTTGGAAACAGAGAAAATACTAGCACACACACATAAAATGACACAATTATTTTTGGACAAAAGTCCCCAAAAAAACCCAATGTGGGAAAACCGGTTGCAAAAGCTGAGGGTTTATTTTATTGAGCAACAATGAGAAAATTTTGAGTACAACTAGATGTTGATTTCTATAGCATCGGATGTGCTCTTGCCTCGAGTTTTTTCAAAGACTCTAAGGCACATGCATTTTCCAATACCGAGAAATCGTTTGGGAAAATTTCAAATTCCACCTAAAGATGGTTCAAAAAAAATAATTAACTTTTTAAAATGGTTTCCTAAGTCTAAACTTAGGAAATCTGGTTAATCAAAGGGTATTAATCAAATCAGAAGTGAATCTTCTAGAAGAATACGAGGATCAAATCCCAGTTATCCTTAGCCTTTGATTATGTTTTAATCTTGGTCGTTGGTGCTCCAACGAGAGATTATAAGGAGGAGTTCGATGGGCACTTGGAGAAAACACTTGTGTAGTTCAATTTTGCTCGGAAGTCGATTTCCTGAGTAGCCGCTATGAGTTGTCTGAAGTGATTTAATAAAGTCGAAGCAGTGAGAGAGGGGCAGGGATAGTAGACCGGCGGAGAGTTTTTCCAGATCCTCTAAAGCTTCTGGGCAGCCTCACTAAGGAAACTCGACCCTCTTATAGCGGACTCTTCGAAACTATAAAACTTCTTCCATACCCACTGTCTCTGCCCCTCTCTATCTCTGCGTCCCCTCTATGGCTCGAACTCTTCTGGCAGAATGTTGCTCTTTGGAAAATCGAACTGTCCAAGGAAACTCTCTCTCAAGTGTCTTTCTCCATCTACCCATTGACTTCTTCTTACAATCTCTAGTTGGGACTCTGACGACAAAGATTAAAACTTAATCGATGGCTAAGATTATTTCCTAGTCGATCCATATGAGTTTCTAGAGAAATATCACCTTCCTCAATTAATTATTGTTAATTAATCATTTTCTCTAAATTAGACTTGGGAAAAATTTAATTACTTATTAACTAACTTAATTAAGGCATTTTTCGGTGGATTTTCCTAAAACCTTTTCTTAGCCTCTCTGAAAATTGTCAAGACTAGAACACCATCTAATGCTACAAAGACTAACGCTCGCTCTTAGAGAGGAAGGTGTTCTCTCCCACTCTAGTGCTACAGTGCTACTACAACACCCTATCCTTGTAACATCCTCCATACATGTTGTTGATCTCTGGCTACTATGACTACCTGCCACTGCCCACCAACTACTACAAAACTCTTGATGTTGCATCTATGTTTTTTCTGCCACTGGACTGTGCAACCTGTATTGCTGCCAACTCCGCATCTACACTGCAACTCCCTCTCAACTATTGTTGCTGCTACTGCGACTATTGCAACTGAGAAGCATTCAAAATACTGAATCAATTGTGTCTCTATGTTGAAACTGTCTCCTAAGCATCTGACTACTATTAGCCTCTACATTTGTCCACTGTGGAATATGCGTTGTTGCTGACTCTGCTACTGAGCTTCTTGCTTTGCTGTCAACACTGCTCTATGCTCCTTAGTACCTAACTGCTACTAGTCTGCAACTGTCACTCTAGCACTGACTACATCAATTGATACTAATCCTCCTTCTACTGAATACTATGGGCCCCTGTATCAAAGGTAATGATCCATGAGGACACACCATTAGATGCTCACCTCGATGGACCCTACTGAAATCTCTGTAACTCTAAACTATGATATACTCGACGCTCGTACTACTGCTACTGCTGCTCTGCTACTATCTCTGCATTGTTGCTACAACTACTGCAATAAGGAGTCTGATCTCCCTAGATTCTGAAGTGTTAGCTTCCATAGGGCTGCTCCCTCTAAAGCTAGACTCCCTCTACGTCTCGATGTCCCTATGGGAAATATCTCTACTCCCTCTTGGCAAATCGTACTGTCCTCCTATACCGGAAACTGGATTGCGTAGCTCTGCACTGGGAATCTTCTCGCTCAAAATGCGCTTGCATACTGCAACTGAGCAACTCACACTGTCTGTGTCACTACAACTAGTTCTGCAACTATCTCCCGGGTGTTGACTATAGTTGTCATCTGAATGACAGACTGCACCTGCTGACACTATGATCATTCTGCTACTTATTTTTTTGGGTTCCCATAGCTAGGATACTAATCCATGTGAGAAATTTGGAGCAACTGGATCTAATTTGTTGCTCTTCCATGGATCCTGCCCAATCTAGCACACTGGGGTCTCACACTCCTCCTAGATCTGGTGCCCTAATATCTCCTTTTGGGCCTAGTCCCTAGCTGGGACCCTTCTTCGCTCTACAAATTGCTCTAGACAACTTGTACTTCCATCGACACTTGTCTCTGGCAACTGGAAGTCGATTTGCTACCCAAATTTGTATTCTAGCTAACTTGAATGACCTCTTCTAGGAATCTCCTCCCTTTCCTTCTTAGTTACCACTGACCATCTCTGAAGATTGCACTCCCTCCTAGAATGCATAGAGCTGGTACTGTCGGCCTTTCTCTACCTTTAGCGTCTCTTTGAGACTACTCGCTCAGCCTTTCCAAATGTCCTACTCTGAAAACAGGTACACGAGCTGCATGTTGATTTGGGATAGCATCGGATGCGCTCTAGCCATGAAAATTGGTGGAGAGGCTAAAGCACATGAGATCTCCAAGACCCAGAAATGGTTTGGGGAAATTCCTCCCGGTTAAGGAGATATTAAAATAAATAATATTTTTAATGGAGTTCCTAGGTCTAAACTTAGGAAAATTAAAATATTAATGGATATTAATATAAAACTAGGTAAGAATGTTCTAAATGACATGGATCAAGCCAAATCTAATCTTAGTCATTGATTTGAGATTTAATCTCCGTCGTTGAAGACTCAACAGAAAAAGTATAAGAGGAGGCTTGAGGGTCAGTTGGAGATACACCGAGTTGATCAGTCAATTCGATTTTCTGGAGCGAGGTTTGCTGAGAGAAATCGAACCAGTGATCAGAGTTGCAGCAAGGGGAAGTGAATGCATAGCAAAGAGGCTGAGATAGTGTCGAAATACCAGCACAGAGGCAAAGAGGCAGACGTAGAGCCAACAGAAGCCACACAGAGAGCCAGAGTGACTACGCCGAGGGACAGAGGGCCGGCGTGGGTGACGCTGAGGGCCAGAGAGGCAGCGCAGAGCATTTGTAGGCTGACACAGAGGCCAGGAGGGCTGACGTAGAGCCTCAGAGAGGCGTTGGAAAGAGTTTTGTGGAGCAGACTTGTCGAATATCTGCTTCCGAAGAGAGGTATTACTGCCAGATAGATTTCTCTGTAGGGTGAGCCAGTTTGGCACCCAGTTGTACTCAAGAAAAGTTGCTTAATAATAAAACCCTAAGAACTGTTGCAACGGTTTTCCCAAGTTGGGTATTTCCGAGGACAATTGTCCAAAAATAACGGTGTCCCTTGTGTGGTTGTCTCTTTCTTTCAGTTGCTGATCGATAGATGGTTGAGACTGCATTGTGTTTATTTTAGTATTTATATGGTTAAATAACTTGTTCAGTAATTAAACAAGTAGGTAAAATAAACCAAATAGTGCAAGAAAATTTCTAACGGGTTAGACTTAGAAATTTCAGCACTGCAATCCCAGCAACTCAAACTGGTTGCTTTCGCAAACTCACACTGCCTGCTGCAACTGGAAATCTAGGATCTCCTCCAAAGAACTAGAATTAGAAACCCTTTGTGAAAATTACCTCTATGTGTGCAACTTCTCTTACTTCTGGCACTGATTTTGCTACTGCAACTTGTTGCAAAACCCTCTATGCCCAGACAAGAAACCTGCTTTGTGAAAATATGAGCTATTGTTGCTCCCTCTGCTTGCTGGACTCGCTTTTCTGGACAAATCGAATATTCTACAACCTTGCAACTGAAAAGTGAACCCTCTATCCCACAATTCGCACTGCCTCGCTCGACACTGGACAACCCCAGAAAATTCTGCCCCCTCTAAACAACGAAATTTTCTTTCTTCCACCACTAAGCTTCCTATCTGTCAACCTTGCTCTGATCCCATGTGAAATTTTTAACTATTGCAACAATTGGAATTAATTCTTCTCACTGTAGAATGCAATTTATTGCTATGACAACGAGTTAATCACATTGCAATCTTCACAAATAAATACTGTGGAAAATAAAAGCATTGGAAACAGAGAAAATACTAGCACACACACATAAAATGACGCAATTATTTTTGGACAAAAGTCCCCAGAAAAACCCAATGTGGGAAAATCGGTTGCAAAAGTTGAGGGTTTATTTTATTAAGCAACAATGAGAAAATTTTGAGTACAACTAGATGTTGATTTCTATAGCATCGGATGTGCTCTTGCCTCGAGATTTTGCAAAGACTCTAAGACACATGCATTTTCCAATACCGAGAAATCGTTTGGGAAAATTCCACCTAAATATGGTTCAATTAAAATAATTAACTTTTTAAAATGGTTTCCTAAGTCTAAACTTAGGAAATCTAGTTAACTAAAGGGTATTAATTAAATCGGGTGTGAATCTTCTAGAAGAAAACGAGGATCAACTCCCAATTATCCTTAGCCTTTGATTATGTTTTAATCTTGGTCGTTGGTGCTCCAACAAAAGATTATAAGGAGTTTGATGGGCACTTAGAAAAAACACTTGTGCATTTCGATTTTGCTTGGAAGTCGATTTCCTGAGTAGCAGCTATGAGTTGTCTGAAGTGATTCAGTAAAGTCGAAGCAGTGATAGAGGGGCAGGGATAGTAGACCGAAGGAGAGTTTTTCCATATCCGGGGAGTGCAAGGCAGAGAAGACAGAGAAAGGTTCAGAGAAGCATCGTAGTGCCAAGCAAAGGCAGCACAAAGCTTCAGAGGGAGTCCGTAATTTTGCTGGAGAGTCAAGATCTAGTGCCAAAAGCCAAGGTGTGAGACCGGAGGGCCAAAGAGTCAAAGTTCCAGAGGCAAATCGACCAGCAAGAAGGGTAACGCAGAGCCTAGAGGCTGTGACGCAGAGGGTGCGTAGAGGCAGCGTGGGGCTAACCATCCAGAGCCTGGATCAGATTCGGATCGCCAGTGACAGTGTGAGATTTTTCTCACTACCTCTTTGCTAGTTTATTCCTTGTATCAGATCGCCAGTTTGGGCATCTAATGATTTGTACTCAGATTACTACTGCATAATAAAAAAACCCTCAATCGCTGCACCAGTTTTCCCACATTGGGTTTTTCCAGGGACATTTGTCCAAAAGTAACAATGTAATTGTGTGTGTTTATTTCTCTCCAGTGCAGTGTTTAGTTTCTGCAGTATTTTATTTTGTGTAGGCTGCAGCGTATGTATTTCAATATTTGTCGTAGAAAACTGCAAGTAATTTTAACAAATAGGAGAAATTTTGAAAATTTCTAAATCTAACACATCAAAAACCCCTACTGCAATATCTGGTTTACTATCTCCTACTTGTTCTTTACATTAACAAGTTATTTAATAACATAAACATCGAAGTAAACACAATTGCAATCTTCACAAATATACAAATCAGCAACTGAAATAAACTGAGACAACACAAGGAACACCGTTATTTTTCAACAAACATCCCCAGAAAAACCCAATTCGGGAAAACCGGTGCAGCATATATGAGGTTTTATTATTAAGAAGATTTCTGAATACAACTAGGGTGCCAGAAATGGCTCACCCTTCAAAGAATTTCCTTGGCAGCAATACCTCTATCCGGAGACAGATATTCTGGCTGATCAGCAACCGGATGAACGATCCCACAGTGACTCCGGCTATTCCTTGTGCTGGACAGCGAAAGATGCTCCACCTTTTGCTGCTCACACACTCTCTGGAACTGCATCACCCTCTTAGGGACTGTGTCACCCTCTTTGGCTCTGCATCAGCGAATTAGCGCTCAGTTTGTCCCACTGGATCACCTCTGCGCAACCTTTGAAGCTCTTTGTGTCCACTGCGTCAGCCTCTACGACTTTTGCGTCAGCCTCCTGGCCCCTCTACATCCTTTGCGTTGGCCTCCTCGGCCTCTGCGTCAACACTTGTTGCCTCTACGTCAGCCCTCCAAGGCTCTGCATTGCCACTTCCGGTATTCTACTGCCTCTCTGATATGTATTTTTCGGCCTCCTGCCGAACTTCCCCTAGCTGCAACTGATCACTGATTCGATTTCCTCAGCAAACCTCGCCCCAGAAAATCGAGCTGACTAATCTCTCTTGGTGTCTTGGTGTATCTCCAACTAACCCTCAAGCCTCTTCTTATACTTTTCCTGTTGACGATTCAATGGCCGAGATTAAGTCCCTAATCAACGACTAAGATTAGATTTCGCTTGATCCTCATTATTTAGAACTTTCTCACCCATATTATATTAATACACATTAATGTTTTAATTTTCCTAAGTTTAGACTTAGGAACCCCATTAAAAAAATTAATTATTTTAATATCTCTTCATCCGGGTGGAATTTCCCCAAACGATTTATGGGTCTTGGAGATCTCATATGCCTTAGCCTCTCCACCAATTTTCATGGCTAGACCACATTTGATGCTATCAAAAATCAACAGAAATATCATCAGTTTGTTGCAGTAGGAATCTGGTCACCAATTTTTCACATGGTATCAGAGCACAGATCATAAGCCGGAGAGCTCAGCGCAGAAGGAAGGAGGCAGCTCGAATTTCTGCGTAGGCAGAAAATCGAAACCCTCAGGGGCAGTGTATTTCCTTGGCCAGAATGGTCAGTTTTTTGTGGGAATTTTTTCTCTTAGTGAGTTGACAAAGAATAAAATTTCAGATCGAAGAAGTACCAGATGTAGAGGGAGTAGTAGCAATAGACAAAAAATAAAATTTCAGATTGAAGAAGTACCAGAGGTAGAGCGAGTAGTAGCAATTTCCTTGTAGAGAAAATCTTTAACTGGGACGCAGTTATTTTGCAACAGCTGCTGGTAGAATAGCATTAGAAGGAGAGAATAACACACATTGAGGGAATTCCTTCCTCGGAGGACTTCTAGCCAAGAAGTTCAAATTTTTCTAGCAGAGCAGCAGTAGTTGTGTGGGGGATCTCTCACTCTAGAAGGGAGTGCGAATAGCTGGGCAGCAGCTGCGCAGAGGAGAAGAGAAAGCAGTTTGACTTTTTTAGGAGAGATGGCAGCAACTGGATTGAGATATCAAGACCGGTTGGACGGAGCCTCCAACTATGTGATCTGGAAGGCTAGGATCTCCTGCCTTCTAGATGAGCATGATCTCAAAACTTATGTCGATAGTGTGGTAGTTGCACCCACCGATGCAGATCCGCTCAAGAAGTACAAGAAGGAGATGGTGAGAGCTAAGAGGTTCATCCTCGATAGGGTTTGGGATCATGTGGTATCCCACATAGTTGGGAAAGATATTGCCCGGTAGATGTGAGAGGCATTAGCTGCGCTGTACAAAGGATCTTCCAAGCAGTGGAAGATGTACTTAGAAGAGAAGCTGACATGCACGAGGATGTATAAAGGGGAGTGTGTAGACCCCTTCCTTACTAGGTTTCAGGATGTACGGGATCAACTGGCTTTAGTAGGATCAACACCCTAGCCTATAGAGTTTGTACGATTAGCGTTGAACAACGTTTATGAAGACTGACAAGTTTTCGTCTAGAGTATCCTAGGTAAGAAAAATTGCTACATTTGGAACGTGTGTGGGTTGATCTACAACAAGAGGAGGTGAGGCGTGATCTGGTGAAGGCCACTATCAGTGGCAGTAGCAGCAGTGGGACGAAGTAGGTGAAAGAAAAGGAGGACGCGGCCCTTGCATCAAAGGGGCAGTAGGAGCAGTGCAAAAGAAATAAGGACATTTCGAAGATCAAGTGCTTCAAGTGTGGTGAGCTAGGCCACTATAGCACTCAGTGTCCTCTTAGAAAGAAAGACAAAGAGGAGAAGCAGGATCAATAAGCTGCATCCACTGAGATCAACAAGCTGTCCTCTAGATTAGAGGAAGAGTTTGCCATGATTGCTGAGATGCCTCCAGGGGTGAGGTGGGGCGATCTGGAGTTGTAGCCCCAGAGAGCTACAGGATGGGCAGGATCCTTCAGGAGTCCACCTCTTGGATCAAGACATTGCGACGGGAGCCCATAGTTAGCAGTAGCAAGATGGACCAATGGCAGTTGGTGCAATCAAGTGCCAAGAGTGACAGATGCAGTAGCTAGTAGCAGTTGGATTTTGAGCAGTGCAGAGCAGAGTTGGCAATAGTGCAGTAGGCACTGAGCAGAGTCAGCAACAATGTAGAGTCTTCAGTGACAATGCAGAGACTAGCAACAGTCAGAACTAGGACAACATATGCATCATACTGAACACAATTAGTTCAGTATTTTGGATGCTTTTTTGTTGCAGTTGTTGTATTTGCAGCAACAACAGTTGGAGGGTTGTAGTGCAGCTGTAGTGTTGTCGTCAATTCAACAGGGCCAGCAGCAGCATGGATGCAACAGTCAGAGTTGCACAGTAGTTGGTGGGCAGTAGAGCCAAACATCAGCAGCGTAGCAGGAGATGTTGCAGAGACAAGATGTTGCTTCAGTAAGTTGCAACACTAAAGCACATTCCTCGCTAAGAGGAAGTGTTGATTTCTGTAGCATCGGATGTGCTCTTGCCTCGAGTTTTTGTAGAGGCTAAGACACCTGCATTCTCCAATACCCAAATCGTTTGGGAAAATTCCACTTAGAGATGGTTTAAGTAAAATAATTAACTTTTTAAATGGTTCCCTAAGTCTAAACTTAGGAAATCTGGTTAATTAAAGGGTGTTAATCAAATTAGGTGTGAATCTTCTAGAAGAAGACGAGGATCAACTCCTAGTTAATCTTAGCCCATGATTATGTTTTAATCTTGGCCGTTGGTGCTCCAATGAGAGATTATAAGGAGGAGTTCGATGGGCACTTGGAAAAAACACTTGTGCAGTTCGATTTTGTTGGGAAGTCAATTTCCTGAGTAGCGGCTGTGAGTTGCCGGAACTGATTCAGTAAAGTAGAAGCAGTGAGAGGAGCATGGATAGTAGGCTGGAGGATATTTTTTCCAGATCGGGGGAGTGCAAGGCAGAGAAGACAGAGAGAGGTTCAAAGAGGCATCGCAGTGCCAAGAAGAGGCAGCGCAGAGCTTCAGAGTGTTGATTTCTAGTAGCATCATATGTGCTCTAAACCTCAAAATTTGCAGGGAGGCTAGGACACATGTATTCCAGAATACCCAGAAATCGTTGTGGGAAATTCCATCCGGAGACAGTTTTATTGAAATAATTAATTATTTTTAATAGGTGCCTAATTCTAAACTTAGGAAATTAAAATAATTAAAGGGTATTAATGAAATTGGGTGTGAATCTTCTAGAAGAAGATAGAGATCAAGTCAATATGATCTGAGCCAATGTTGCACGAAGCGGGGACGTTTTTTGGAAGCGGGGACGCGGAAGCGTCATTTTCCAAAAATCTAGGAAGCGAAGCGTCTGCTATATATATATATATATTTTTATTTTTTTGCATTTATACTCAAAACAAACATCCCAAATACCAAATTAGTTGTAGAAGACATGAAAACATGCATATTTTTGCATAAATCAAGATAGATATAACATCCATTGTACATTAATGATTAATTATTCGAGCATCAACCATTTAGATGCATCAACCATCTAGAATGTAGATACTTCTCCTCTTGTCTAGCCTTTGCCTCTACCTCGATTGTCTAGGGATATTAGTCAACATTGCCCAATTTTGATCAAACTACCTAATTCAAGACTTAAAATATGGTAGAAAAAGCTTAACATGCTTGATCGATGATTTTGACTTGATTGAAAGGTAATTTTTTGCTAAGGGCGTGCCGCGTGACAAAGGAGTTCAACAATTAACACCACCAACATTAGGGTACATATAGGGCTTGGTGCTCTTGATTAAATGCTAATCATACCTTCATACTTGATATAATCTAATGAAATGCCACAATCCCATTGATCCTGAATTCCTGAAAACTGTTAAGTCTACTGAATTTTGAATAGGATATGAAATTCTATTTTCTCCATATGAAGTCCAATGAGGCTGGAACCACTCTCAAACATCCTGAGTCCAACATTACTTTTACTTTAAGAATTTAACATTACCATGAGGGAGCATCTGCTATATTTATATTTTTTTTGCCTTCATTCCTCACCCTAACCCAAGGTGGACCCACCCCCAACAAGCAAACTCACCTAAAATTAAAAAAAAAATTGAAAAAAAAAAAACGATTTTCTAAACAGCGCGGCGCTTTTCCGGAATCGTACGAAAGCGCCACGCTTCGTACTGCCGAAGCGTCGTACAAAGCGCGCTTCGGAGGTTTGGAAGCGCGCTTCCAAGCCACGCTTCTGAAAAGTCCAGGAAGCGGCAAAAAAAATCGGAAGCGCGCTTCCGCACGGGACGCGCTTCCAGGCTTGGAATTGGGCGGGGGGGGCGCTTCGTGCAACATTGATCTGAGCCATTGATCAGAATCTAATCTGGGTCGTTGATTACTCAACGAGAAAATTATAAGGACGTCAATGAGCATTTGGAAAACACATCGGGTGAGAGATTAGAGATCGATTTTCTCAAGAGAGCAACGCGGCAGTTGTCAGAGAGGGTGATCAAGGAGATTTCTTGCAGTGAGGGGCAGGGATAATTTTCTGGAGGAAAACTGAGGGTGATCAAGGAGATTTCTTGCAGTGAGGGGCAGGGATAATTTTCTGGAGGAAGTTTTCCTGATCCGGAGAGTGCAAGGCAGAGAGGGTAGAGAGTAGTCCGGAGAGGCAGCGCTGAGCCACACAAAGGCAGCATAGAGCTACATTGTGGCAGCGCAGAGCTTCAGAGGGAGTCTGAATTTCTGCTGGGGAACAGTCGAGATCTAGTGTCGGAGCCGGGTTGTGAGACCGAGAGGCCAAAGGTCCAAAGTTTCCAGTGAGCAAAGGATCGAGGAGAGGTGCAATGCAGTCCCAGCAGCAGTGACGCAGTGACTGTGTGGGTGTGATGTAGTACTGCGCGAAGCCAGCATAGAGGCTCATCTCTAGCACATATCAGTGTCGAATTTCCCAGTGACAGGGTGAGATCATCTCACTATTTGTTTTTCCAGTTAAATCTCTATATAGGATTGCCAGTTTGGGCATCCGAAGAATTGTACTCATAAATTACTGCATAATAATACAAACCTTTAGCTGCTGCACCAGTTTTCCCACATTGGGTTTTTCCGGGGACATTTGTGCAAAAACAACGGTGTCACTTGTGTGTGCTATTTATTTCTTGCTTAGTTCTTGTTTCCGCGTATTATTTAAGTTGTGAAGGTTGCAATTGCATTTATTTCGATGTTTACCGTATAATACTGTAAATAACTTGATTCAGTAGGATAAATATAATCAGTAGTTGCAGTAGGAGATTGGGTCACCGATTTTTCACACGGTATCAGAGCACAGGTGAAGCAAGAGAGCAAACCGGAAGAGTCGAGCATTGAAGAGGAGGGAGATCGAAGTGTTGTGTAGGCAGCAGATCGAATTCCAAAAGGGATTGCATAGTCCAGGCCAGGGGGGCAAGATTCTCAAGGAAGATCTCTCTTTGAGTGAGTTGTCAAAGAGATAATATTTCTAGATTAGGATTTGTCAGTGACATAGGGAGCAGCGCAGAGTAGTCTTCAGGTGAGACGCAGTTTTCTGCAGCAGTTGCTGCGGCAGAAAAAAATCGGAAGAAGGAAGGAGACACTTTTTGAGGGAATTTCTTAAAGAATTCCTAGCCAGGGAATTCGATTTCTCAATTGCTGAGCAGCAATAAAGAGGATAAGATCTACTAACTCCAGCAGGGAATGCGTAGGTCATCCTAGCAACAGCGCAGAGGAGAGAGGAGGCAGTTCGACATTTTGTTGGCAGAGATGGTAGCTAATGGGCTTATAAATCAAGATCGGTTGGACGGAGCATCCAACTATGTGATCTAGAAGGCTAGGATCTCCTGCCTTTTGGATGAGCATAATCTCAAAGCCTATGTCGATAGTGTGGTAGTTGAATCTGCAGATGCAGATCCACTCAAGAAGTACAAGGCTGAAATGGCGAAGGCAAGAGATTGATCCTTGATGGAGTGAGGGATCATGTTGTATGTCACATTGTTGGCAAAGGGACTGCCAAGGAGATGTGGGATGCCTTGGCTACGTTGTATCAGGGATCTTTCGAGCAGCGGAAGATGTACTTGGAGGAGAAAATGAGATCCACGAGGATGCAGAAGGGGGAACACATTGATTCATTCCTATCGAAGCTTCAGGAGATTCGAGACTCGTTGGCAGTTGTAGGATCAGCGCCTCAACCTACAGAGGTGGTGAGGTTGGCCCTAAATTCAGTCTTAGAAGAATGGCAAGTATATGTCTAGAGTATCCTAGGCAGAGAGAGATTGTCGGATTGGGAAGGGATGTAGGCCGCTCCTGAAGAATCTGATTTTCAAATTTGAGAATAGTGCTTTCTTGACCAATTGGATTTGGATCCGTATCTCGACTGGGTGATGACTCTAAAACTGGCTAAAATACTGGAACAGCGATAGGAACACGCCCTCGTATATAATAGCTATCACTCTGTGAATACAGTCAAAACTCAATTAGTTGGCGTGGATGGGATGCACGAGAGGTAGAATGGCAGGCGGATGGCTGGTGAGTTGGTCGAACCCATCGGCTTGTTGTTGACCCGGGGTGGGGCTTGGAGATGAAAGATATTGTGGGATGATATTACTTATGTGCTTCTTGCTTGCTCGCTAGTAAGTATGTTTCCCTTTATCGTTCCCTAGATCGAGACCCAGTCTCTATTCGAGCAGACCCACCCAATCTCTATTCGAGCAGACCCACTTCGTAATTGAGGGGGACAGTACTTGAGGAAGGAAGTCTCACTTTTGATTAGTTCAGTAAAAGAGAGAGAGCGAGATGAACCGAGGTTTCGTTCGGCTCCCCCATTCACTTGTCCGGTGAAGATATCTCAACAAGAAGAGATGAGGCAAGACTTAGTCAAGTGCAAACTTGATGGCATCAGCAGCAGTGGGATGAAGCCCAAGGAGGAGGAGGAGAATGCAGCCCTTGCATCAAAGGGGCAGCAAGAGCAACAGAGGCGAAAGAAGGACGTCTCTAAGATCAAATGTTTCTGGTGTGGTGAATTTGGTCACTACGCTACGCAATGTCCTCTCAAGAAGGACAAAGAAAGAAACATGATTCAAAGGCTGCAACCGCAAATCGATGAGGAGTTTGCCATGATTGCCCAGATACCTCTAGGGGAGAGGTGGGGTGATCTAGTACTGTAGTTCGAAAGAACTGCAGATGGGTAGGATCCTTGAGGAGTCCAACTCTTGAATCAATACCTTGCTACGGGAGCCCATATCAGAAGTAGCAGGATGGACTAGTGACAATTGGTGCAGAGGAGTGTTCAAGTGACAGCTGCAGTGGCTAGGAGCGCCAGAGACTGAGCAGCGCAGACCAGAGTTGGTAGTCGTGCAGTTGGCACAGTGCAAATTCAACAGCAACACAGAGGCTTCAGAGGGTCAGCGCAGAGACTAGCAGAAGCCATAACTCCAACAACAAATGCATCATGCTGAACACCTGTCCAGTATTTTTGGATGCTTTTCCGTTGCAATTGTTGCAGTTGTAGCAACAACAGTTGGAGAGGGTTGGAGTGAAGATGCAGTGTTCGCAGTGGCAGGGCTAGCAACAACACAGATGAAACATTTGCGCAGTAATTGATGGGCCGGGATGTCAGACATCAGCAGCGCAGAGGGAGATGTTACATAGTCACGGTGATGCTTTAGCAAGTTGCATTACTAGAGCACATTCTCCCTAAGGAGTGTTGATTTATGGTAGCATGAGATGTGCTCTAAGCCTCAAAATTTGCAGGGAGGCTAGGACACATGTATTCCAGAATACCCAAAAATCATTTTGGGAAATTCCACCTGGGGACAGTTTTATTGAAATAATCAATTATTTTTAATAGGTGCCTAAGTCTAAACTTAGGAAATTAAAATAATTAAAGGGTATTAATGAAACTAGATGTGAATCTTCTAGAAGAAGACAGATATCAAGTCAATATGATCTGAGCCATTGATTAGAATCTAATATGGGTCGTTGATTACTCAACGAGAAGATTATAAGGACTTTAATGGGTATTTGGAAAACACATCGAGTGAGATATCAGAGATCGATTTTCTCAAGAGAGCAGCGTAGCAGTTGCCGGAGAGGGTGATCAAGGAGATTTATTGCAGTGAGGGGCAGGGATAATTTTTTGGAGGAATTTTTCCCGATCTCGAGAGTGCAAGGCAGAGAGGGCGGAGAGTAGACCGAAGAGGCAGCGTAGAGCTACACTGTGGCAGCGAAGAGCTTCAGAGGGAGTTCATATTTCTATTGGGGAAGAGTCGAGATCTAGAGCCGGAGTCGGGGTGTGAGACCGAGAGGCCATAGGGCTGAAGTTTCCAGCGAACAGAGGACCGAGAGGAGGTGCAGTGCAGTCCCAACAAAAGTGATGCAGTAACCACGTGGGTGTGACCAGAGATAGCGCAAAGGCTCATCTCTAGCACAGATCAGTGTTGGATTTCCCAGTGACAGGGTGAGATAAGCTCACTATCTTTTCCTCCAGTTAGATCTCTGTATAGGATTGCCATTTTGGGCATCCCAAGAATTGTACTAAGAAATTACTGCATAATAATACAAACCCTCAGTTACTGCACCGCTTTTCCCACAATGGGTTTTTCCAGGGACATTTGTCCAAAACCAATGGTGTCACTTGTGTGTGCTATTTCTTTCTTACTCAGTTCTCGTTTCCGCATATTATTTAAGTTTTGAAGGTTGTAGTTGCATTTATTCTATGTTTACCGTATAACACTGTAAATAACTTGATTCAATAAGAGAAATATAATTAGTTGTTGCAGTAGGAGATCGGGTCACTGATTGTTCACACAGAGGGAGTCTGTAATTTTGCTCGAGTCGAGATCTAGTGCCAGAGGCCGGGGTGTGAGACCAGAGGGCCAGAGAGTCGAAGTTCCGAAGGAAATCGACCAGCAAGAAGGGTGACTCAGAGCCTAGAGGCTGTGATGCAGATCTACGTAGGTGTTGATTTGTGGTAGCATCGGATGTGCTCTAGCCACGAAATTTGGTGGAGAGGTTGGGGCACATGAGATCTCAAATACCCAGAAAGTATTTGCGTAGATTCTAAATAGTTCACGAGATATTAAAATAATTAATATTTTTAATGGAGTCCCTAAGTCTAAACTTAGGGAAATTAAAATTTTAATGTGGATTAATATAAACTGTGTTAAAATGGTCCAAAAGACATGGATCAAGCCAGATCTAATCTTAGCCGTTGATTGGGGACTTAATCTCGGTCATTGATATGTCAATGAGAAAAGTATAAGAGGAGGCTTGAGGGTCACTTGCAATGTACATCAGATGATTAGTCATTCTATTCTCTAGAGCGAAGTTTGCTAAGAGAGATAGAATCAGTGATCGGAGTTGCAGCTGAGGGGCATTGAGTACAGAGAGATAGAGAGGTAGAGATAGTGTTGGGAGCACAGTGCATGAGCCAGAGAGAATGACGTAGTAGCAACCAGAGCTCACGCAGGGCCACGCAAAGGTAGCCAAGAGCTGTGCAGTGCTTCAAAGAGGAGCCAGAGAGAGTGACATAGTAGCAACTAGAGCTCACACAGGGCCACGCAGAGGCAGCCAAGAGCTATGCAGTGCTTCAGAGAGGCCAACGTTGTTGACGCAGAGGGCTAGAATGCTAACGCAGGGCATCTTGAGGCTGACACAGACCCATTCAGGGTGACGCAGGGCCAATGCTGGGCAGAGAGAAACTGACACAATCCAGAAAGGCAGACGCTGGGGTTTCTAGGGCAGATTGGAGCTGAGGAGCTGCCGGAAGGTTTATCCGGGGTTTCAGTCGGGATATTTTTCTCAAACTGAGAGGTACTACTGCCAAGTAAATTCTCTGTTGGGTAAGCCGGATTTGGCACCCAGAGTGTATTATGAAATTTCTTAATAAGAAAACCCTCATATAGCTGCACCGGTTTTCTTGCATTGGGTTTTTTCGAGGACATTGGTCGAAAAATAACGGTGTCATTTGGTGTGATTGTTTTTGTTTCCTTCAGTTGATGATCTGTAATATGTTGAGCATGCACTAGTGTTTATTTTCAATATTTACATTGTAAATAACTTGTTAAGTAACAAAACAAGTAGGTAGGAATAAATCAGTAAAGTGCATGGAGGGTTTCTAACTGGTAGACTTAGAAACTTCAACATGGTATTAGAGCGTGGTTGCAGATCACAGGAGAACTGAGGACATCAGCCGAGCGGAGCAATAGCAGCAAAAATAGTTGTCCCGAGTGACAAAAGTTGTTTCTAGCAGTGCAACAAGGGAAGGGTGATGCAATGCCTGCGTCATCAAGGGTGAGCCAGGAAAAGGCAACGCAGAGGCTAAGGGAGCCTCATGCAGAGCCACGCAGAAGCTAGGAGTGTTGATGTAGTTGACTGAGGAGGCCAAGTTGCTGGTGTCGGGATTGCATAGAGCCTAGGAGCTCTCACCTTCAGGTTGCTAGGGTTTAGAAGGTTGTGGGAACAATGCAGAGTAGAGCTGGTGAGGTACAGTAGTCCAAACAGTACCTGACAGGGTAAGGCCAAGAGGAGGGAGTTG
This sequence comes from Pinus tabuliformis, assembly GCA_031772625.1. Lineage (NCBI taxonomy): Eukaryota > Viridiplantae > Streptophyta > Pinopsida > Pinales > Pinaceae > Pinus > Pinus tabuliformis. The sequence continues at coordinate 708,277,577 of CM062816.1, read as the reverse complement.
CTACCGAGGGTTTCTAGCTGAGAAATCCGGATCAGTGGTGCGGTTGCATAGACGATCAGAGTAGGGGGCATCTCGACATCGACAGAAGGATTTATAGGAGGGAAATCGAGACTCAGAGGGAGTCAAATCGAGAACTTCCAGGAGGGAAGTAGAAGAGCATCATGGCACTACACGGAGTAAGAGACCAGGACAAGCTGAACAGAGCATCAAACTTCGCAGTCTGGAAAGCCAAAATCTTATCCGTACTTGACAGAAATCGTGTCACGTACTTCGCCTTGAAGACGATAGCTACCCCAGTCGACCCAAATGATAACGACAAGTACAAGGAGGCAATGGCGAGGACCAAGAGCATCATCCTTGACGGGGTCAAGGACCATGTAATACCACACATTGTCGAGAAGGAAATGGCATATGAGATGTGGGAGGCCCTAAAGAAATTGTACCAGCATACTTCTGTGCAGAGAAGAATGTTACTAGAAAATCAATTGAGGTCATATCAGAGGAAGAAGGAAGAACCGATTGACACCTTCCTCGAAGGACTGAATGAGATCCGAGATCAGCTGACTGCCATAGAAGCCACGTCGGATCAGGAATTGATGGTGAGGACAGCCCTGAATGTAGTCTCAGAAGACTGGGACGTATTTGTCCAGAGTATACTGTGCAGAGGGACACTTCCACCTTGGGATGAGATGTGGGTGGCTCTTCGCCAAGAAGAGATCAGACGACAGTCAAAGGCAGGAAGCAGCAGTAAGGGGATCAGAGTCAAAAAGGAAGAGGAGGAAGATGTTGGCCTAACATCTGAGGGAAAGCAAGAAAAGCGGAAGAAGGAGGATCTCTCCAAGATCAAGTGCCTCCACTATGGGGAGCTGGGTCATTATGCGAAACAGTGTCCAAGGAAGAAGAGTAAGGGGGAGTCTTTCAAGACTAAGGCAGCACCAGCAAGGGCAGAGAAGGAAGTGGAGACAGATGATGACTGTGCCATGAGTGCACACGCACCACTTGAGCGCAAGTGGGGAGACATCACGTTGTAGTTAGGCGGACTACAGGCGATGAGGGGCAGGTTCCTCGAGGTACCCAGCCTCTTGGATTAGACTTGCTACGGGAGCCCCGAAGAGGAGTAGCAGGACTGACTGATGTGGGTAGAGATGGATGCGGATGGAGCAGCAGAGAGAGCTACAGTGCAGGATTCCCAAGACGGCGCGAGGCTAGCAGGCTGCAGTAGTGCGAGAGGCAAGGGAGTGTTGCACCAATGCAGGATGGCACAAAGAGGTATGCAATAGTGCGAGATGCAGGGAGTTGTTGCAGCAGCGCAGAGGTCAGAAAGGGAGCACTTGTCAACGGCAGTGGGAGCTTCAGCATCAGGAGGGTCTCTACCCCAATAGAGAGGTCAGAGTTGGGAGATCAGTCACTTACTTCTTAGTAACTGAGTTGCAGTGCAGCAGCGGGCAGCGCGATGCAGCATGATGAGAGGAGTTGCAGTGCGGATCAGTGTTTTTAAAACCAGAACCGGTGACCGGACTGGTCCACCTAATGAACTGGTTTACCGACCGGAACCAGTCTAACCAGGACTGGTTTGGTCTAAATGAACCGGTTTTTAAAAAATACATTAAATTATTAATTTTTAAAAAAACAAAACTATTTTTAAGATGTAAAACCTTAATTCCAAGCTAATAGAAACAAAATATGCAAAGTTTGCTCATTTATATACCATGTAAAGGTGAATATATCAAAATGGCACCGAGTGCAATACATATCATCGACAAAATAGCAAAATACATAAGCAATGAGGCTCTAAATGGCCTATAAAGTCCAGAAACAACTTAAAGGGTAAGTTCATTTGGTCAATTTATTTTCTTATTTCGATGTTTTAAAAGGGCATTCCTTTTGTTTAAGTCATGTATTGGAGGGTAAAATGGGCAAGGAGAGCAGAAATTCCTTGAACATGCGCCAAGGCTCCTTGGATGTATGGGAGATTTTCTGTTCCACAAATTCTACGTTCCAAGGTGTCAACCACCTCCTAACTTTTCAAGTTGCACCATGAACAAAGAGTTGTGAAGACATATTTCCTTTCTTTGTTGGAGACCAGAGTAGCATCCTGTGTAAATTTGTTAGTGGGATGTATCATCTCAGCTCTCCATTAAACATTGTATTTTAATTTTAGTGTAGTGCTATATATCATATTGTGCATTGTTTATGTGGATTAAAATCAACAGGTGGCTATGATATTGATGATTAGGTGGCATTTTGTTTCTTCAAAAGGTGTCAGATTGTATATATTTCAAGTAAGAATTCTGCTAGGGAAGTGTTTAGCAAAGTCTGTGAGGAAAGATTGAGAGCCCTTGAAGACCAATGACTGTAGTTTTCTTGTTTCTGTGCACTCAAACAATTACTCCATGTACAAAAGAATATCAAGTATCTTAAAATACAAAGCAACCAGCGTATGTTGGAATTGATTGCTCCTGTTGTTTCATTATCAGAGGAAGATTCTGTTATCACTTCTAATGCATCAGAATTAGCTCATCTTAATCCACTCTCTCACAGAGAATTCAGTCATCAACTTCCTTGGAAATTGAGACATAAAGCTTTATATTAGTCACTTAAAAATAAAAATTTAATTGACGGTGGGCGTGCCTCTAACCGGCCGGTTTAGGATGGAACCGGCCAGTTTGCTAAAAACCGGCCGGTTAGGACCGGTTTATTGCAAAAAAAGGCGAAATGGGTGACCTGACCGGGTTTTTTGGCCGGTTTCGACCGGTGGGCTTGCTAACCGGCCGGTTAGACCGGTAACCGGTTAGCAAGACCAGTGTTGAATTCTATGGTGCGGATGCAGTGTGGGGAGAAAGGACCAGCAACAGCACGGATGCAAAGGGAGTTGCAATACGGATGTAGCAGTGGCAGTGGCAGGGCCATGGGTAGCAGTACAAGATGCAACAGGCCTAACATCAACACAGGGACCGATGCCGAATGATCAGAGTAACGCTCAGTGAGGAGTATTATTAGAGCATAGTCCTTGCTAAGAGGAAGTGTTGATTTGTGGTAGCATTGGATGTGCTCTAGCCACGAAATTTGGTGGAGAGGTTGTGGCACATGGGGTCTCCAATACCCAGAAAGGGTTTGCGCAGATTCTAAACAGTTCAGGAGATATTAAAATAATTAATATTTTTAATGGAGTCCCTAAGTCTAAACTTAGGAAAATTAAAATATTAATGTGGATTAATATAAACTGTGTTAGAATGGTCCAAAAGACATGGATCAAGCCAGATCTAATCTTAGCCGTTGATTAGGGACTTAATCTCGGCCGTTGATATGTCAACGAGAAAAGTATAAGAGGAGGCTTGAGGGTCACTTCGAGAGTACACCAGATGATCAATCATTCTATTCTTTAGAGCGGGGTTTGCTAAGAGAGATAGAATCAGTGATCGGAGTTGCAGTTGAGGGGCATTGAGTACAGAGAGACAGAGAGGCAGAGATAGTGTCGGGAGAGTAGTATAGGAGCGAGAGAGAGTGACGTAGTAGCAGCTAGAGCTCGCGCAGGGCCACGCAGAGGCAGCCAGGAGCTGTGCAGTGCTTCAGAGAGGCCATCGTTGTTGACGCAGAGGGCCAGAAGGCTGACGCAGGGCCTCTTGAGGCTGACACAGACCCATTCAAGGTGACGCAGGGCCAATGCTGGGCAGAGAGAGGCTGACACAGTCCAGAAAGGCAGACGTTGGGGTTTCTGGGGCAGATTGGAGCTGAGGAGCTACTGGAAGGTTTATCCAGGGTTTCAGCCAGGACATTTGTCTCAAACTGAGAGGTACCACTGCCAAGGAAATTCTCTGTTGGGTAAGCTGGAATTGGCACCCAAATTGTACTCTGAAATTGCTTAATAAGAAAACCCTCAGATAGTTGCACCGGTTTTCCCACATTGGGTATTTCCAGGGACATTGGTCCAAAAATAACGGTGTCATTTGGTGTGATTGTTTATGTTTCCTTCAGTTGATGATTTGTAATATGTTGATCATGCACTAGTGTTTATTTTCAGTATTTACATTGTAAATAACTTGTTAAGTAACAAAACAAGTAGGTAGGAATAAATCAGTAAAGTGACGGTTTCTAACTAGTAGACTTACAAACTTCAACAGTAGGTTGACGCAGAGGTTGCGCAGAGGCAGCATGGGGCTAGCCATCCAGAGCCTGGATTAGATTCGGATCGCCAGTGACAGTGTGAGATTTTTCTCACTACCTCTTTGCCAGTTTATTCTTTGTATCAAATTGCCAGTTTGGGCATCTAATGATTTGTACTCAGATTACTACTGCATAATAATAAAACCCTCAACTGTTGCACCGATTTTCCCACATTGGGTTTTTTCGGGGACGTTTGTCCAAAAATAACAGTGTAATTGTGTGTGTGTTTATTTCTCTCCAGTGCAGTATTTAGTTTCCGTAGTATTTTATTTTGTGTAGGTTGTAGTGTATGTATTTCAATATTTGTCGTAGAAAACTACAAGTAATTTGTTCAAGTAATTTAACAAATAGGAGAAATATCACCAGTTTGCTACAATAATTTAACAAATAGGAGAAATTATTTTTAATAGGTGCCTAAGTCTAAACTTAGGAAATTAAAATAATTAAAGGGTATTAATGAAACTAGATGTGAATCTTCTAGAAGAAGACGGATGTCAAGTCAATATGATCTGAGCCATTGATTAGAATCTAATATGGGTCATTGATTACTCAACGAGAAGATTATAAGGACTTCGATGGGCATTTGGAAAACACATAGGGTGAGAGATCAGAGATCGATTTTCTCAAGAGAGCAGCGTAGCAGTTGCCGAAGAGGGTGATCAAGGAGATTTCTTGCAGTGAGGGGCAGGGATAATTTTTTGGAGGAATTTTTACCGATTCAGAGAGTGCAAGGCAGAGAGGGCGGAGAGTAGCCCGGAGAGGCAATGCTGGGGCACACAGAGGCAGTGTAGAGCTACATTGTGGCAGCGCAAAGATTCAGAGGGAGTTCGTATTTCTATGGGGGAAGAGTCGAGATCTAGTGCCGGAGCCAAGGTGTGAGACCGGGAGGCCAGAGGGCTGAAGTTTCCAGCGAGCAGAGGATCGAGAGGAGGTGCAGTGCAGTCCCAACAACAGTGATGCAGTAACTGCGTGGGTGTGACGCAGTACTGCGCAGAGATAGCGCAGAGGCTCATCTCCAGCGTAGATCAGTGTCGGATTTTCCAGTGACAGGGTGAGATCATCTCACTATCTTTTTGTCCAGTTAGATCTCTATATAGGATTGCCAGTTTGGGCATCTGAAGAATTGTACTCAGAAATTACTGCATAATAATACAAACCCTCAGTTGCTGCACCGGTTTTCCCACATTGGGTTTTTCCAGGGACATTTGTCCAAAACCAATGCTGTCACTTGTGTGTGCTATTCCTTTCTTGCTCAATTATTTTTTCCGCATATTATTTAAGTTTTGAAGGCTGCAGTTTCATTTATTCGATGTTTATCGTATAATACTGTAAATAACTTGATTCAATAAGAGATATAATCAGTTGTTGCAGTAGGAGATCGGGTCACCGATTGTTCACACAGAGGGAGTCCGTAATTTTGCTCGAGAGTCGAAATCTAGTGCCAGAAGCCAGGGTGTGAGACCGGAGGGCCAAAGAGTCGAAGTTCCGGAGGAAAATCGACCAGCGAGAAGGGTGACTCAGAGCCTAGAGGCTATGACGCAGATCTACGTAGGTGTCGTTTTGTGGTAGAATTGGATGTGCTCTAGCCAAGAAATTTGGTGGAGAGGTTGGGGCACATGAGATCTCCAATACCCAGAAAGTGTTTGGGCAGATTGTAAACAGTTCAGGAGATATTAAAATAATTAAAATAATTAATATTTTTAATGGAGTCACTAAGTCTAAACTTAGGGAAATTAAAATATTAATGTGGATTAATATAAACTGTGTTAGAATGGTCCAAAAGACATGGATCAAGCCAGATCTAATCTTAGTCGTTGATTAGGGACTTAATCTCGGTCGTTGATATGTCAACAAGAAAAGTATATGAGGAGGCTTGAGGGTCACTTAGAGAGTACACTAGATAATTAGTGATTCTATTCTCTAGAGCGGGGTTTGCTAAGAGAGATAGAATCAGTGGTTAGAGTTGCAGCTGAGGGGCATTGAGTACAAAGAGACAAAGAGGCAGAGATAGTGTCAGCAGAGCAGTGCAGGAGCCAGAGAGAGTGATGTAGTAGCAACCAGAACTCACGAAGGGCCACGCAGAGGCAACTAGGAGCTGTGCAGTGCTTCAGAGAGGCCAGCGTTGCTGACGCAGAGGGCCAGAAGGCTGACGCAGGGCCTCCTGAGGCTGACGCAAACCCATTCAAGGTGACGCAGGGCCAACACTGGGCAGAGAGAGGCTGACGCAGTCCAGAAAGGCAGACGCTGGGGTTTCTGGGGCAAATTGGAGCTAAGGAGCTGCAAGAAGGTTTATCCGGGGTTTCAGCCAGGACATTTGTCTCAAACTGAGAGGTACTACTGCCAAGGAAATTCTCTGTTGGGTAAGCCAGATTTGGCACCCAGATTGTACTCTGAAATTGCTTAATAAGAAAACCCTCAGATAGCTGCACCGGTTTTCCCGCATTGGGTTTTTCCGGGGACATTGGTCCAAAAATAACGGTGTCATTTGGTGTGATTGTTTTTGTTTCCTTCAATTGATGATCTGTAATATGTTGAGCATGCACTAGTGTTTATTTTTAGTATTTACATTGTAAATAACTTGTTAAGTAACAAAACAAGTAGGTAGGAATAAATCAGTAAAGTGCATGGAGGGTTTCTAACTGGTAGACTTAGAAACTTCAACATGGTATCAGAGCGTGGTTGCAGATCACAGGAGAACTGAGGACATCAACCGAGCGAAGCAATAGCAATAAAAAACAATTGTCCCAAGTGACAGAAGTTGTTTCTAGCAAAGCAACAACAAGGGAAGGGTGACACAGTGCCTGCGTCATCAAGGGTCAGCGAGGAAAAGGCAGCGCAAAGGCTAAGGGAGCCTCACACAGAGCCACGCAGAATCTAGGAGGGTTGATGTAGTTGACTGAGGAGGCCAAGTTGCTGGTGCCAGGATTGCGTAGAGCCTAGGAGCTCTCAACTTTAGGTTGTTGGGGTTTAGAAGGCTGTGGGACGATGCAGAGTAGAGCTGGTGAGGTACTGTAGTCAGAATAGTACCTGACAGGGTAAGGCCAAGAGGAGGGAGTTTCTACCGAGGGTTTCTAGCTGAGAATTCCGGATCAGTGGTGCGGTTGCACAAACGATCAGAGTAGGGGGCGTCTCGACATCGGCAGAAGGATTTACAGGAGGGAAATCGAGACTCAGAGGGAGTCAGATCGAGAACTTCCAGGAGGGAAGTAGAAGAGCATCATGGCACTACACGGAGTAAGAGACCAGGACAAGCTGGACGGAGCATCAAACTTCGCAGTCTAGAAGGCCAGAATCTTATCCGTACTTGACAGAAATCGTGTCAAGCACTTCGCCTTGAAGACAATAGCTATCCCAGTCGACCCAAATGATAACGACAAGTACGAGGAGGCAATGGCAAGGGCCAAGAGCATCATCCTTGACGGGGTCAAGGACCATGTAGTACCACACATTGCCGAGAAGGAAATGGCATATGAGATGTGGGAGGCCCTAAAGAAATTGTACCAACATACTTTTGTGCAGAGAAGAATGTTACTAGAAAATCAGTTGAGGTCATATCAGATGAAGAAGGAAGAACCGATTAACACCTTCCTCGAAGGACTGAATGAGATCCGAGATCAGTTGACTGCCATAGAAGCCACGTCGGATCAGGAATTGATGGTGAGGACAACCCTGAATGCAGTCTCAGAAGACTGGGAGGTATTTGTCCAGAGTATACTGGGCAGAGGGACACTTCCACCTTGGGATGAGATGTGGGTGGCTCTTCGCCAAGAAGAGATCAAACGACAGTCAAAGGTGGGAAGCAGCAGTAAGGGGATCAGAGTCAAAAAGGAAGAGGAGGAAGATGTTGCCCTAGCATCTGAGGGAAAGCAAGAAAAGCGGAAGAAGAAGGATCTCTCCAAGATCAAGTGCTTCCACTATTGCATAATAATAAAACCCTCAACTGTTGCACCGATTTTCCCACGTTGGGTTTTTCCGGGGACATTTGTCCAAAAATAATAGTGTAATTGTGTGTGTGTTTATTTCTCTCCAGTGCAGTGTTTAGTTTCCGTAGTATTTTATTTTGTGTAGGTTGTAGTGTATGTATTTCAATATTTGCCATAGAAAACTGCAAGTAATTTGTTCAAGTAATTTAACAAATAGGAGAAATATCATCAGTTTGCTACAGTAATTTAACAAATAGGAGAAGTTTGCTACAGTAATTTAACAAATAGGAGAAATATCATCAGTTTGCTACAGTAGGAATTGGGTCACCGATTTTCCACACTAGATGCCCAAATTGGGAATAGAAATATCATCAATTTGCTACAATAGGAATTGGGTCACCGATTTTTCACACTAGATGCCCAAATTGGGAATCCTCTACAAGATAAACTGGCCAAAAATGAGAGAGACAAATTTTGTCTCACCCAGCACTAATCCATCTCCAAAAACTGGCACAAACTGGGCTCCACGAAACCCCTACCTCAACCTCTGTGTCACCCTTGTGCACGGACTGGTTTGCTCTGCCTGGAAACTACAACTGATCAAGATGTTTTCCCAATTCGACCTCTGAGAATGACTCACTGGAACTCTCTAGAAATTCTCCCAGTCTCCAACAATTGAATTGACCCTCTTTCTGGCCAAATCAAACTCTGCCTCTGAAGCTTCTGCGCAGCCTCACTTAGGAAACTTGGCCCTCCTGTAGCTGACTCTCCAGAGCTAGAAAACTTCCTTCGGATTCACTGTCTTTGCCCCTCTCTTTCTCTGTGTCCACTCTCTGGCTCTAACTCTTTTGATAGAATGATGCTCTCTAGAAAATTGAACTGCCCAAGGAAACTCGCTCTCCAAGTGTGTTTCTCCATCTACACATCAACTTCTTATAATCTCTAGTTGGGACTCCAACAACCAAGATTAAAACTTAATCGATGACTGAGATTACTTCCTAGTCAATCTGTTTGAGTTTCTAGAGAAATCTCACCTCCCTCAATTAATTGTTGTTAATTAATCATTTTCCACAAGTCAGTAATTTAATTATTGATTAATTAACTTAATTAACGCATTTCTAGGCAGATTTTCCTTAAACCTTTTTTGAGTTTTGGAGTCCTAATGTTTCTTAGCCTCTCTAACAACTGTCAAGACTAACAGAACATTTTGTGGTGCCCCATCTAGATCTTGGGACCCCATAGGAGGCAAATGAGGTGAATTTGAGGACCAACCCTCAAATCATGGACTTGACATACTTCTACACCACCTTGTACACCTCATCACCCTTGGACATGCCATTTGGAGCACTTTCATGGGATGACGTCAGCCTTAGAGAGCTTATGGCTCACACGTGTGGGTTGATTAGGGCATATTTCATAAAGCTGATGGGTTGGCTTGTAACCCTAGCATGTTTTAACATCAAACTTGTTGTAGGGGCTTTAGTTAGGCTGATTATTAGTCCTAGTCATAAATAGAGGAGAGGCTCATTTTGTTAAATTATCATCACTTGTGACATTTCTGGCCCTCTTAGAGAATTTCAGCCTTCTTGGATTCTTGTCGAGATGTGAGTCTATGGTGTATTTTGGCATTTTAGAGCTATTTCTTGGTCTTAGAGATGTTAATTTGGATCTATAAAGGACTTTTCATGCATTTATCTAGTAAGCCTTGGACTTGAAAATTTGTATTCTTGTGTCTAATGTATGGAATGACTTGTTATCTAGGGTTTCTATTGTACTAGTTATTATTGGAGATCAATGTATGGAATCTAGATAATGGCATCATATGCATTACTCATAGAGAGAATGTGAATGGAAATCCCCTTGGCGTATCTTTAAACTAGCTATCTCAAGTGACCATGATCCATCACAAAAGTAATAGCTAGAGTTTTGAGCTAGGGTTTCAAAATTTCCTTACTCCTTAGCAAGACTTCACAAATTTTCCAGTCCCATCGACTCCATCATCCCAAGGATTAGGCATTGGCCTTGTCACTTGGTTGATCATACACAAATCTAACCATAAAACTCATTTTCGCTCTAATCTCTTCTTTTTTTACCCTCTTAAGGTCAAGCCGCTAGCTAAGGCTAGGGCACAAGTTGACCTAGAGTGAGAATTAAGCCTTGTGGAAGGATTCAACATTGGAGGGAGTATTGGTTGCCTCAAAATCAACTCTCTTTAGTGTCCAATATATCAAGTATAGTCTCAAGACTCAAGTGGCTACCTGCGCAAACTTTATTCATCAGAGGGATGCCTTTATTGCTATGAATGTGGTGGAGCAATTGGCTTTACAAATGAAAGCGCCAGTGTACACGGTACACGATAATCCACAGGCCAATGGTACTGTAGAAGCCTTCAACAAGATTTTGGAGATAGACCTTACTAAAGTTTGTTCTGCCAATCGGGATGATTGGCACGAGAGGGTTCCTGCGACACTTAAGGCTAAATTCTCATAAGTGGTTCAGTAAGATCCATGCATATGATTTTGAAATAGAGTATGTCAAGGGGAAGCATAATGTGGTGGCGGATGTACTATCCAAGAGACCCACGACACTCTCTCTCATGGACATCACCCAAGATTGGAGCGTGCAGCTTTTGGTGAAGTACTCCAAGAATCAGTAGGCATGCAAGATCTTAGATGGCTCATTTAGGGATGACAGATATAGGGTGATGATGAAGTGATATATTATAAGAATAAGATCCATCTAGTGCTAGGATCACAGCTACGAGAGAGGATCATGCAAGTAGCCCACGACTCACCTATGTGAAAATTTCACTATTGCAGCAATTGAAAATTATTCTTCTAACTAAATATTATTATGTGTAGTTTATTTGCTATTACGGCAAAGAACAACTAAAATCACTACTGCAATTTTCACCAAAAATAAAATGCATTGTAGAAACAAAATCTAGAACTGAGAAAATAATGCACACACACAATAAAAATGACACCATTATTTCTAGACAAAAGTCTCTAGAAAATCCCAATGTGGGAAAACTGGTGCAATAGATTAGGGTTTTATTATTATTATTCGGCAACAAAATATGAGTACAATATTTGGATGCCAAACTGGAAATCCTCTCTTGAGAAATCACTACCAAAATATCTGAGAGAATTTTCTCTCTCTCCACAAGCAATCCTAGCCTAATTTGGCCACACAATTAGCTCCCAAATTGCCTTTGCGTCAACCTTTGCACAGGCTGAAACTCGCACTACCTGAAATAGCTGCTTTTTGCGTCAGCTGACTGTCTCTATCACTGAGAAGGATTCATTGGCCCTCTAGAAGAATTTTCCCAACACTCTGCTACTAAATCGATCTCTCCTCTAGCTGAATTGAACTACCTCCTTGAGGCTCTATGCAACCCCCTGCGTAGCCTCTCTGCAAGACGTGGCCTCTCTCAGTCGACTCTTTTGGCACTAGAAAATCCTCTGGAATCACTCTGTTGCTGCTCAATCTCTGTCGCTGAATCACTGGCTCAAATTCTTCCCTAGTTGAATCTCTGCTCTCTAGGAAATTCGATTTGCCTTGATCTCCCTCTAACTTTATGTATCTATCTCCATCCCCACCATCCTGCTCTTATAATCTCTCGTTGGCTCACCAACGACCATGATTAGACACCAACAACAATTAAGATCATCTCAAACTCAATTCGTGTGAGTTTCTAGAGCATTCTCACCTTTCCTTAATTAATTGCTATTAATTAACCAATTTTCCTAAGTTAGACTTAGGAAAAATTTAAATGATGGTTAATTAATTTAATTAAGGTGTTTCACAAGCTTATCTCGCAAAACCTTTTCTAGGTTTTGAAGATCTCGTGTTATTAGCCTCTCTAGCATAAATCGAGACTAGAACACCTGTCTGATGCTACAAAATCTAACACTCCCTCTTAGCTAGAAAGGTGTTCTTTTTGTCTTCACTTGTAACATCTTCCCTCACGCTGTTGATGTCTGACATCTATGACAACCTGTCACTTCCCACCAAGCCACTGTGCAAACTCTTATTCATCTTCCAACTCTATAGTTGAACCATCTACATCTGCACTGTTGTTGACACTGCATTGTGCTTCCCTGCATTGCTGCCAACTCTGTTATGCGTTGCAATTGATCTCATGTTGCTGCTGCTACTGCAACTACTACAACTGAGAACCGATCTTTCGTCGATCTCCCTCTGAAACTGGGAAATCTCGTTTCCTTCCAACAAAGCCTCTTTATTGCAACTTGCAATCCTTTTTGCATGTCGAATTGGACTGCGAGAAAATCAATCTTGTCTCTGGAAACCCTTTCTGATAGTAACTCTACCTCTCGCTGCTCACTGAAGCTACTTGGTCTTCCTCAGGATACGATCTGTAGCCTCACAACACAGACAATTGATTGTCTTTGGCTATAACTGTGCTTTACCTCTACAACTGGTCAATTCATACTGTCTCCCTTGACGTCATCTTCTGGAATTAATTCGACCTCCTTACCTTCTCTAGAAAAACTAGAAACCTCTTTGGCTAGAACTACTCCTACTGCTTGCAACTAGACAATTCGAACTGCCTGTGTCACTGCAACTAACTTGTGTACTAACTGCAACAAGCTCTGCAACTGTCATCTAACTGCAACCTGCTGACACTAAATTGCTACTATGATATTGTGGGCCCCTGTAGCAAAGGTAATGATCCTGCTGCAACAATTGGAACTGATCTAACTGATATCCTTGCTGCTTCTGCACTAGATCCTACCCATTTGGCACACTAGAGTTTCATACTCCTCCTAGATCTGGTGCCCAACTATCTCCTTTCAAGCCTAGTCCCTGGTTGGGACCCTTCTTTGCTTTGCAACTCGCACTAGATAACTCAAACTTCCTCCAACACCTGTCTCCGACAAATAGAAGTCAATGTGCTGCCCAGATCTACATTTTAGCTAACTCACATCGCCTTTTTTGGCATTTTCGTACAACCATCTCTAGAAAGTTGCAAAAATCTACGAAACTCAAATACTGGAGAATTAGATCTGGAAATATCCTTCTCTTTCCTACTTGGCCTTCTCTTTGTTGCTCGCGCTCCCTTTGGAATGCGCAGATCTGCTACTGTCTGCCTCCGATTGTCCTTCTCCGATCCTCACACTTCATGCTACCTCAATTGGGCAACTTGCTTAACTTTCTAGAAGTCCTTCTTCAGAATATAGCACACGATTTGTTGCTCCTGAAGCTCACACTGGCTGACTGGAAAAATTGCTACGGCTTACAACTGTAAATGTCATATTTCCTCCTAAAAACTAGATTTGGAAACCCTCTGAAAAATTCTGGAAATTCCTCTATGTGCTTTTCTCTTCCACCCAGCATTGATCAGCTACAATTGGACTCGCTGCAAACCATTTGCGCCCAGATTTTCTCAACGAACTAAATGATCTTCTCACTAGAACCCTCTATCCAGCAAATCCACTGCCTGTTGGAACTGCTGCTGGGAAAATCAAACTTTTCCACCTGTCTAGATCTGGAAATCAAATTTCCTACCCAACAATTTGAACTGCCTGGCAAGCCTGCACAGATCCTAAAACTTGTGCTCAAAACTCCCTCTAAACTTGCACAATTTTTGTTAATTTGGTAGCTTAGTGACAAATTCCAACCATGGGACTAGATTCCTCTTTTCGAAAGGACCAATTTTGACTTTTGAAGCACTCAATTTGGACAAGGGAAAGCGTATTTATGAAGAAAATCCCACATGTGCACAAAAGTACTAGTCGGCCCTAAATCAAATTAGCCCTGCTCCATCACATATAATACAAGCGACCTTAAGCTCATTTGGACATCATCATCACATATCATTTCTTCTTCTTTTTGGAGGTTCATTCTATCTGAAATCGAAGGTTGGACAAGAACTGGGAAGGGTGAGCAGGAAGTGCGAAGGCTGAACAGGAAGTGCGAAGGGTATCTTTGATTGCATTAACTTGATTATTGGCATATATTTTGGATATTGGTTGGTAGATTTATTGAACAAGTTAAAACATTGACTTTGATTATTATTTATGGATTTGTGCTCATTGTAATCTATGTTGAACATTTTATGACAATCTAATGGAAGAAGAATTTCAAAGGGTTTTCTCCCTTGTGGGGTTTTTTCCTGGTCTTTGACCAAATTAGTGTCTCTTGTTGATGTGTTGATTGTATTCTATTGTCATTGCATTTACTGTTCTATCTTCAATTATTGTTGATGATTGGAAATATTAATTGCTATTGAAAGAATTCTAATTGAATAATTGAATTGGGCTAAAGTAATTGAAAGAGAATAGAGAAGTGTGGAAATTAACATGGAATCAGAGTTAAGGTGAAGGACAAGCCCAAAGGAGACAAGATTTGAAGCAATCATATTTGGAAAAGTTGAAGGAGTCGGTCTAATCAAGTCAAGATGCCTTCTTCTTTCTTCAAGGAAAATGAGAAATTGGGTAATTCATCTAACTTTGTTGCATGGAAAATCAGGTTGGAGATCATAATAACTGATAACAATGATGTTTTGGAATACATTCAAGGAAAGGTACCTGAACCTCCGAAGAATTCTTCCACTGCTACCAAGACCAAGTACAAGAAAGGTGAATTAAAAGCAAAGCAAATTATAGTTGATGGTTTACAAGATAATTTACTTGCATATGTTAGAAATTTGAAGAAGTCTCAAGATATGTATGATAAGCTAGTTGGGACATATGAAGTCAACAAATTGAATGAAAACATCTCCTTGAAAGATCAACTCAAAGATATGGACATGTATAAAGGAGAGTCTATACAATCGTACATTATGAGGATATCTCGTCTTAAAGATCAATTCAAGAGAGTTGGGGAAAATGTGCCTGACAGGAATTGGTGATTGTAACCCTTAGAGGTCTCCCTCTTATTTGGGAAACCTTCATTACTACTACAAGCAACAACAACAATTTTATGTTATTTGATGAGATTGTTGGAAAGCTCACTCAAAAAGAACCAAAAATGATTTCAAGAGGCAGGATTCAAAAGCATGAAGAAGGAGAGCCCGCTGCATTTGTCACTCATAACAAGAAGAAGAAAGGAAAAGGAGGTCCATCAAATTCAAGGCAGCCTCCTCCTCGAAATGCAAAGAAAAGGAATGAAAGAGAATCATCGCATATGGAATGTTACAATTGTCACAAGAAAGGTCGCTATGCTTGAGATTGCCCCGATAAGAACAATGGTCCACGCTACAACACTGAAAGCAACAATAACAGGTTTAATGATCGAAGATCTAGTGATCGAAGAAGAAGAGATGACTGAATGAACGATCGTAATGGAAGAGATCAAGTGTTAGTTTTTGGTAGCATCAAAAGTGCTCTAGCCTTGAAAATTGGTGGAGAGGCTAAGGCACATGAGTTTTAAATAAGCGAGAAACCGTTTGGTGAAATTCCACCCGGATTGTAGTTTATTAAAATAATTAATATTTTTAATGGGGTTCCTAAGTCTAAAGCTAGGAAAATTAAAATATTAACGGGTATTAATCAAAATATGGGTGAGAATGATCTAGGAAAGCGGATCAAGTCATGTTTTAATATTAGCCGTTGATTATAGACTTAATCTCGGTCGTTGAAGACTCAACAGGAAAAGTATAAAATGGAGGCTTGGGGTTCATTTGGAAACACACACGAGAGAACGAATTGATAAATAATTTGATTCCTAGGGCATACAGACAGAGAGGCGGAGAGAGCTAGCAACAGAAAAGCTACCTGTCACACAGAAGCCGGAACTGCCAAAAATAGCAGAACTGCCCGAATAGTCGGGAAAGCTGACGCAGAGGGTAGAAGCCGGAACTGCCGGAATAGTCGGGAAAGCTGACGCAGAGGGCAGAAGCTGGAACAGCTGGAACTGCCAAAACAGCCGGGAAAGATGACGCAGAGGGCAGAAGAGGTGACGCAGAAATAGTCGGGGTTAACCAGTCTTGTGTCGAATCAACTAGAATTCTGTCGGGTGAAGTGAGGTAAAACTCACTCAGATTTTCCGCCAATATTTTCTCTGTAAATGATTGCTAGATGAGCATCCTAGATTTGTATTCAGATATTTCTCGTGCATAATAATAAAACCCTTAGAGTTGCTGCACCGGTTTTCCTGCATTGGGTTTTTTCGAGGACTATCGTGTCCAAAAATAAGTGTGTCCTATGTATCTTGTTCTTTGCTCTATTTTCTATTTCATGAGATCAAACATTTAATTAGTGTAGGCTGCAAAAGTAATTTTCTTCAGTATTCAGAAGAATAACTTGGTTAATGTATATTAAAAATCAAGTAGGTGAAGTAGAACCAGATTTGCTGCAGTAGGGGTTCCTTCGAGTCTAGGAATTTTCCCATGGTATCAGAGCGTTGATTTTGAAACAGGAAGAGCAGATCCAGTGCTGAACAGTGAGGCCAAAAGCTACACTTGGCAGCAGTTTGAATCCCCTTGGAGGGATTCTGCAGTCCTTGTCGGGTAGTTGATCCGAGGAAATCTCTCTGTGAGTGAGTCGACAGAGAGGTACAATTTATGAATTGTGAGCTTGCAGAGGCATAGGGAGTGACACAAAGCCTCAACACAGTGCTAGAAGGGCGCAGTTTTTGTCGGGGCAAAAGTCCGTTGGAAAAGAACGAAATCACATAGTAGGGGAATTTTTTCCTCAGAGAACTTTCTAGCAGAAAGTTCAAGAAAGTTCAAATTTCTCACTTGTTGGGCTGTTGTGTTAAGCAGTGACTAGAGGAGTCAGTTGGGTGAGATGGCATCGCATGGGCTCAGAGATCAGGACAGGTTGGATGGAGCCTCCAACTATGTCATATGGAAGACCAGAATCTTAGTTGTTCTGGAGGAATATGATTTCGAGACCTATGTCAAAAGTGTTGTGGTTGTTCCTACTGACAACGATCAGAAGAAGAAATACAAGACCGAGGAGAGGAAGGCATAGAAACTATTCAGTGGTGGGTAGGCGAGAGTAGGTGGGAGGGCAGGGGATAGTAGCCTTTGGTCCATTGAAAAGAAAGCATAATTACATATATAATAGTTGCATTTCCTTGCATAATTACATAGAGAATTCATAACTGGCTGGAAGAAATGGACTTAGAAAGATGATCCCATGAGTGTTTAGCTCCTTTCGATCCTTTGGATCTCTTCTATACCTCCACTTGATCCACTTTTGACACATTTTACCACACTCCTATTTTACGTCCTCATACACATACACACATTCTGTGTTGATTCTTGATGGAGTTCGAGATCATGTGGTATCACAATTGCAAGGCAAGGATACAGCCCGGGAGATGTGGGAAGCCTTGTCTTCTCCATAGGAAGGCTCTTCCGAACAGGGGAAGATGTATTTGGAGCAGAAGTTGCAACGGACTTTGATGCAAAAGGGAGAAGCATTGAACCTCTATCTTCAACGTCTTCAGGACACTAGAGACCAGGTTGCTGTAGTGGGGTCCACTCCTCAGCCAACCGCGATGGTGAGGATAGCCTTGAATGGAGTCTCGGATGAATGGATTGCTTTTGTCCAAAGCACATTGGGTAGAGAAAAACTACCTTCATGAGAGGAGATGTGGGCGACTCTTCAACAGGAGGAGTTAAGGAGGGACCTAGTGAAGGTCAACCTATGTGGCAGCAGTGGGAGTGGCTCAAAGACAAAGGAGGAGGAGGAAAACACAACTCTAGCATCGAAGGGACAACTAGAGCAGAAGCAGAAGGAGGACATTTCGAAGGTGATATGTTTCAGATGTGGCGAGTTGAGTCACTTTGCTTATCAGTGTCCTTTGAGGCAAAAGGATAAGGACGAGAAGCATGATACTAAGGTTGCAGCCACGAAGATGGACAAGGAAGAGTATGCCATGAGTGCCCACGCATCTCCAGGAGGGAGATGGGGCGATATTGAGTTGTAGTCGGGAGGACTACATGTGGGCAGGATCCTTGAGGAGTCCACCTCCTAGATTAATTCCTTGCTACGAGAGCCCAAGATTCAACGATAGCGAGATTAGTGTCAAATGATGCAGTGGATTGTTTGGAGGACATATGTAGTAGCTTGGGACCAAAGACTGATCAACATAGAGCATGGTTGGTAGCAGTGCAGCGGGCACAGTGGAAGAGTTAGTAGCAATGTAGAAGATTCAGAGGGTCAGAATCAGCAACAGTCAGATTCCAACATTCATTATATTATGTTGAACACAGTTAAGTTCAAATAATTTTGGATGTTTTTCAGTTGCTTCTCTCAGCAGCTGAGTTGCAGTACGAATGCAGTGTTAGCAATGGCAGTGCTAGCAGCATAGTAGATGCAGCATTTGAGAGGGAGTTGTAGTACAGATGCAGCAGTGGCAGTGTCAGTGTCATGGGTAGTAGTACAATAGCAACAGTAGCACAGTGTTGGTGGTAACAATAGTGCAGAGAGGGAGATGCTTCAGAAGCAGAGAAGCATGCAGTTGGGCATTGTTGCTAGAGCATTTTCCTCGCTAAGAAGAAGTGTTAGTTTTTGGTAGCATCAGAAGTGCTCTAACCTTGAAAATTGGTGGAGAGGCTAAGGCACATGAGTTCTAAAGCACCCAGAAACCTTTTGGTGAAATTCCACATGGATTGTATTTTATTAAAATAATTAATATTTTTAATGCGGTTCCTAAGTCTAAATTTAGGAAAATTAAAATATTAATGGGTATTGATCAAAATATGGGTGAGAATAATCTAAAAGGCGGATCAAGTCATGTTTTAATCTTATCTGTTGATTAGAGACTTAATCTTGGCCGTTGAAGACTCAACAGGAAAAGTATAAAATGGAGGCTTGGGGTTCATTTGGAAACACACACGGAGAGAATGAATTGATCAAGAATTCGATTCCTAGGGCAGGGTTTGCTAAGGATTTCGAATTAAGTGATCATTCTGCAGTAGAAGAGCAGTGAGAATCAGGGAGAAGGACTTTCTGGAGAATAAAGACAAAAAGGGGAAGAGAGCCAGCAAAGCAGAAAATATGCCTGTCACGTAGAAGCCGGAACTGCCAAGAACAGCGGGAACTGCCGGAACAGCCAGGAAAGCTGACGCAGAGGGCAGAAGCCGGAACTGTCGGGAACAGCCGGGAAAGATGACGCAGAGGGCAGAAGCCAGAACTATCGGGAACAGCCGGAACTGCTGGAACAACCGGAAAAGTTGATGCAGAGGATAGAAGTCGGAACTGTCAAGAATAGTTGGAACTGCCGGAACAACCAAGAAAGCTGACGTAGAGGGCAGAAGAGGTGACGCAGAAATAGCCAAGGTTAGCGAGTCTTGTGCCGAATCAACCAGTGCAACAAATTTATAAAAACAAAATTCACATTTAAGCATTCACAAAAAGTTGCAAATATGTAATTGCTAAGCCATTTTATTAACTTCCTGAAGGCCAAATACAACAAATGATGAAATGGTGCACCTGGGCTTGTCTCAATGGACAAGCAAGACCGAACCCAAGTGAGAAAATGGCTGAGCTGAAGGTTGCCCAGCTGCTGCACCAATCTGCACTGTTGCACCAATGGCTGAGCTGAAGGTTGCACTGCGCTATCTGAAGGTTGCCCAGCTGCTTCTCTACTAAAGTTCGAATGGCTGGAAAGTGCCCTTATACTACCCAGAAAATTCTATGCTTTTAACGCCGGACTCCTTGGCCTAAACCTAGAAGGGATTTTAGCTAGTTTGGACCTCTGATTTTTGACCCCCTTGGAGCCTCACCTCAGCTATAGCTGCAAAACTCGGCCTGCTGGAAAATGCCTGTAAATCCTCCTGAAAACTCCTCCAAAGTGCCGAGTTCACCCCTATTATCCAACCCATGACTTCCCAAATGAGCTCTTGGCCAAAATCACCTACTCCCCAGCTCCACGAAAATCTGTGAAGTGGCCTCTGTTGAACATAGCAACAAGAAATGATAAAAATAGAATCTAGTATATTCCAATTTTAATGTCCTTGAATTAAAAGTGTGAATTAAATTCGAATTTAGTCTCACCAGCTGCTTGAAAATAATTAATTAATTCATTATGGATTAATTAGTTGGAGAAATTCAAGTTAGAAGTCTTTGTGAAGTAATGCAATAGTTATCCCTTAAATTAAGGAGATTATCCCTTAATTAAGGAGATAAGATTGAGTTGTAATTAGTTAGCTCAGTTTACTGAGTTAAGTCCAGTTAAATTAGTTCCAAATTGTTTGAAGAACTAATTGTGAGTTCAGTCAGTTAATGCATGCATGCATCCAACTAGTGTACTCCAGATAACTAAAGATTCTCTCATAAATAACTCATGCATGTCTATTCTGAGAAAGACCTAGTTGAGATTAAAGACAGGGACAGTGTACTATCAGTTGCATGTTTTCTCCTATAAAGGAAACTCATGCATGCAGAAGGAATAAGGTTCCTTGAGGATTGCGCAGTTTTACAGGGTGTGAAATCAGTGTGAGTGATCAGTGTTACACTTGGTAACAGTAGGATCACCCAGAAGAAACTGCACAAGGAAATAGGAGGCTTGGAGGGCAGAAGAGAAGGTTTGTGAGAAGCCTTGATTACCTGTGAGCATCCAGGAGGATTGTACTGAGAGCTGGTTAGCAGTGGGAGCTAAGGCTTTGTATTATTATGATATATTTCCACCTTGTATGATAATACAAATAGTGAAGTTTTTAGTTGAGGCTTTCCCCTGAGTATTCTTTTGTGTTTCATGTGCATTGATTCTTCTTCTGGTTATATGTATTCTACTTGATCTTGCTCAAATCTATTAAGCTTCCATAAGTTTGATTGTAGAAGTAGATTAAAGTATTTTGCTTTAGTTATATTGCATTATCAAGTTAATCTACAATCAAAATTTCTACATGGTATCAGAGCTAAGTTTATCGGAGCAAAGTTTATCGAAGCTATGAACAGTATACGGAGAAGAGAATTCAAAGTTTGAAGTTCGGGGTTGCAGGTGCAAATCGAATTCATATCATACAGTAATAAACCAATAAAAATAAACAACAACAACAACAAAAAACCGAGACGGGACATTATGCAACTAATTGCCCATCGAGGAAGTCCAAGAAGGGATCCTCGGAAGGATCGGAAGGTGAGGCATTAGCCTCTCAGTTCGAAATGGAGTTCGAAATGGACTTCACCCTCATCGCATGCATGGTGTCATCGATGATGGGTTGTGGTTGGTTTTTTGACAGTGGAGCCCCATTCCACATGACCGGCGATAAAAGTTTATTCAGTACCTTGGAGGAGAAAGACCTCAAGATGCACATAAAGATGGGTGACGATGAAAGGTTTAGTGTTTCAGGAGTGGGCACTGTTGCTTTTCAGAGGGAGCATGGAGCTTCTATCACCTTGACCGATGTGAAGTATGTGCCTGGACTGAAGAAGAACTTGGTATCGGTCGTGATGTTGGAGGACAAAGGCTACGATGTTGTCTTCAGTAAGGGAAAGGTTTTCCTTAGACACATCACCACGAGACAGGTGAAACAGATTGGTTCACGAGTTAAGAACCTGTATGCTCTTGAGGTTCAAGATGCATGCAAAGCCTTGAGGAGCAAGGCAAATGTTAGAGACTTGGTGGTTGAGAGGGAGAGTAAATTACCTCTCAACATACAGCCCTAGAAGAAGTCTCAGACAATTGTGGAGGAGCCACAATTGGAGATGTTGAGAGGAGACCGAGTGGAGGCATCCACTCATGCAGAGACCTCCAATAGGGGGGAATTTCGAGCCAAGTCAGCAGAGGGATCACATGCAACCATACCTCCAGGTGTGAGGTGGGGCGATGTGAAGTGATAGTCCCAAGAAGGCTGAAATAGGGGCAGGATCCTTGAGGTACCCAGCCTCTTTGATTAGACCTTGCTACGGGAGCCCCGACGAGGAGTAGCAGGACTGGCTAAGTGGGTAGAGACAGATGCAGATGGAGCGGCAGAGGGAGCTTCAGCATCAAAGGGTGTTTCTAGCCCAACAAGGAGGTCAAGTGGGAGATCAGTTACTTACTTCTCAGTAACTGAGTTGCAGTGCAGCAGTGGGCAGCACGATGCAACATGATGAGAGGAGGTGCAATGCAGATGCAGTGCTGGGAGAAAGGACCAGCAGCAACACGGATGCAGCGGGAGAAATCAGTGGGATTGATGCAGTCAGAGATCAAAATGACAGAGGCTAGATCAGTCAGATACTAAAGAGCGCAGAGAAGGATTGACAACAATGCAGAAAGGCTGAGTCAACAGAAGCGCAGAGTTTTTCAGTTGACAGAGGCAATAGCAGTCAGAGACTTTGATGACAGATGCATCATTCTGATTCAGGTTGGATGTTTTTTTGTTTCTGAAGTTGCTGGAGCAACAACACTAGAGAGAAGTGTTGCATGTAAAACATTCCAAAGGTTCAGGATCGGGATCGAGTTGAATTCCTTTTTTGTTGAAAGGGAGTGTTGAAAATAGCAACAAGAAATAATAAAAATAGAATCCAGTATATTCCAATTTTAATTTGTCCTTGAATTAAAATTGTGAATTAAATTCAAATTTAGTCTCACCAGATGCTTGAAAATAATTAATTAATTCATTATGGATTAATTAGTTGGAGAAATTCAAGTTAGAAGTCTTTGTGAAGTCATGCAACAGTTATCCCTTAAATTAAAGAGATTATCCCTTAATTAAGGAGATAAGATTGAGTTGTATTTGAGTTGTAATTAGTTAGCTCAGTTTACTGAGTTAAGTCCAGTTAAATTAGTTCCAAACTGTTTGAGGAACTAATTGTGAGTTCAGTCAGTTAATGCATGCATGCATCCAACTAGTGTACTCCAGATAACTGAAGATTCTCTCATCAGTAACTCATGCATGTCTATTCTGAGAAAGACCCAGTTGAGATTAAAGACAGGGATAGTGTACTATCAATTGCATGTTTTCTCCTATAAAGGAAACTCATCCATGCAGAAGGAATAAGGTTCCTTGAGGATTGCGCAGTTTTACAGGGTGTGAGATCAGTGTGAGTGATCAGTGTTACACTTGGTAACAGGAGGATCACCCAAGAGAAACTGCGCAAGGAAATAGGAGGCTTGGAGGGAAGAGGAGAAGGTTTGTGAGAAGCCTTGATTGCCTGTGAGCATCCAGGAGGATTGTATTGAGAGCTGGTTAGCAGTGGGAGCTAAGGCATTGTATTATTCTGATATATTTCCACCTTGTATGATAATACATATAGTGGGGTTTTTAGCTGAGGCTTTCCCCTGAGTATTCTTTTGTGTTTCATGTGCATTGATTCTTCTTCTGGTTATATGTGTTCCGCTTGATCTTGCTCAAATCTATTAAGCTTCTGCAAGTTTGATTGTAGAAGTAGATTAAAGTATTTTGCTTTAGTTATATTGCATTATCAGGTTAATCTACAGTCAGAATTTCTACACGGTATCAGAGCTAGCTGATCTATAGAGAAATTTCTACAGCCTCTGCGCTATCCCTCAGCCCAACAATTCGAACTGCTCGAATGTTAGCTCAATTGGCTGTAAAACCCAGCTCGATTATTGGTCTAGTGCTGCTACCTCAGCTCCCTAACTCCCTCACAAGAAGTATGATCTCTGCTGGTCTCAATCTCCCTCTGCGTGTTTCCTGGCTGCCCAGAAATACGCACTCCTTGCTCTGCGTTGGCTACTGATGCTATGTCACTACCCCGACACTCCTGAAAACCCTTGTAGAACAACCTCCCTAGGGCGGGCACGGATGGTCCCCCGAAGTAGAGGTTGAATCTCCCGCTTGAGAGACTCATGGCTAAACAGCCGGTTGACTCAGCTAAATAGTAGAGTGAACAGTTGAGTAGTTGTTTGCAAAATGTCAAAGATGAAACCAAAATGAGAGTTGATCTCTCCTTATAACTCCTTGCCTCCTTAGCCTCATGTGGGCCCCTCCATCCACCCATTTGACTTTCCCTCCAAGCATTTCGAATGGCTAATTCGAACTCCCATGTGGGTGGCCCCCACATTCCACTAGCAGCTAAATAAAGTCGATTTGGCCCCCAAGTCCCTAAGTCGAAAGTGTGGGGTCCTCTTCCTTAGTAAAAAATGTCCAAAATTGTGTAGCAGCACCCTGTTACTAATGTGTTTGAGAAGGGACATGACAATCCTCCCCTCCCAAATGTTGCTTGCCCTCAAGCAACCTCAAAGCTAGGTGCTCCAATATGTGCTCACCCTCCTAGGTGGCATCCTCATCTAGCAAGTTCTTCCAGCGCACCAAGAACTCCTTGATGGTCTTGCTCCTCAGTTTCCTCTCCTTGCTCTACAAAATGGCCTCCGGTTCCAACACCAAGTGGCCCTCATCATCTAGTGGGGGTAGATCAGCTGCTGCTGTCACCTGTTGTCCCAACACCCTCTTAAGGCATGAGACATGAAAAACGTTGTGGATCCTACTCCCCTGAGGCAGCTCTAGCTCATAAGCCACCTCCCCAACTCGTCTAATCACCCGATAGGGCCCATAGAAGCGTGGTTGTAGCTTCTCAGCCCCCTTCTGCTTTAGTGTGGACTGCCTGTAAGGCTACAGCCGGAGGTACACCAAGTCCCCCTCCTCGAAGTGTCTCTCTGTCCTGTGTCGGTCTGCGTAAACTTTCTGTTGATTTTGGGTTGTCACCAAATTATCCTTGAGAGCCTTGAGGATATCTTGGCTCTCTTGGACCCAGTCTTTGGCCTTTGGGGCCCGACTGTCTCCAAAAACAATATCAGCAAAAGACAATGCATCATATCCATAAAGAGCACAGAAAGGAGTCATACCGATGGACATGTGGTGCGTGGTGTTGTAGCAGTACTCGCCCAGATGCAACCACCGAATCCAAGACCTCTGTTGACTGGTCACGTAGTTCCTCAGGTACCCCTCCAGCCACTGATTAACTCTCTCCGTCTGGCCATCTGTCTGAGGGTGATAGCTGGTGCTAGGAGTGAGCTTCGTCCCGACCAGTCTGAAGAGTTCCTGCCAAAAGCCTCCCATGAATCTGTTGTCCCTGTCGCTCACTATGTTCTTGGGGAGCCCATGCAATCTGAAAATCTCCCGAAAGAACAGTTCTGCAACCTATGTAGCCGTGTACCTGGTGGGGATGGCGAAAAAGTGGGAAAATTTGGTCAACCTGTCGACCACTACGTAGATGCAATCCTTCCCCTGCACTGTGGGGAGCCCTGTGATGAAATCCATAGAAATACTTTCCCATTTCCCCTCAGGGATGGGAAGTGGTTGTAGCAATCCTGCAAGGTGGGTTAGTTCCCCCTTGTTCCTCTGACAAGCCTCACACTCTCGTACATGCTGCAACACGTCCCCCTTGAGGCCCTTCCACGTGAATCTCTCTCGGACAACCATATAAGTCTTCCGGAACCCCTGGTGCCCGGATAGTGGTGAATCATGTGCTGCCTGGAGTACCCTCTCCCTCAACTGCGAGTTGGGCACTAAGTAAATGCGCCCCTTGTAATAGATGACCTCATCCATCACACGGTAACGCTCATCTGCATGGGTACCCTCCAATACCTCGCATGCCCTCCTGTCTTTGGAGTACTCCACCAACAACTGAGCCTTCCAATCATGGCAGATGCTCATGAGAGATAACCCAACTGGCCTTCGAGATAGAGCATCGGCCACCACATTGTGCTTTCCTCGCACATACTCTATATCGAAGTCATAGGCATGCACCTTGCTAACCCACCTCTGTTGCCTGTCATTAAGGCCCTGCTGCCCCATGAAATGTCGAAGAGTGATTAGTCTTCACTCGAAACTTAATAGATGACCTCATCTATCACACGGTAACATTCATCTGCATGGGTACCCTCCAATACCTCGCATGCCCTCGTCTTTGGAGTACTCCACCAACAAATGAGCCTACCACTCATGGCAAATGCTCATGAGAGATAACCCAACTGGTCTTCGAGATAGAGCATCGGCCACCACATTGTGCTTTCTTCACACATACTCTATATCGAAGTCATAGGCATGCACCTTGCTGACCCACCTCTTGATCTGGATTTAAACAGGAACGCAACAAAATACAGAGATAACCATATACACAAAGATGCAGCAGAAATAATACTTCATTTCATTAATGTAAAACACTGAAATATGCTTACAAACAGAAATGGAAATAAACCAGCTAGGGCGATGGTAGCTTATCTTTGAGAAGAGATGTGGCGGCTACCTGCCTCTGAACTCTCTGTTACAATGAAGCTCGAAGGCCTATTTATTGTTGAGAAACAATGGAAAACCCTAAACATCCAAAAACCTAAACCTAGAAGATGAAATGCCAAATTGTGGGCCCCGTTTGGGTAAATTGGTACATCAACTTCCTGGGGTCGTAACTTTGGCATACGATCTCCGTTTGACGCGCACAATATCTCATTAGAAAGATCTATCCCAT
The DNA here is from genome assembly GCA_031772625.1 of Pinus tabuliformis. Classification (NCBI taxonomy): domain Eukaryota; kingdom Viridiplantae; phylum Streptophyta; class Pinopsida; order Pinales; family Pinaceae; genus Pinus; species Pinus tabuliformis. The sequence continues at coordinate 708,251,152 of CM062816.1, read as the reverse complement.
GTTGCTCCCAGTTTTCCCAAAAAACATCGTTTAGGGCCTCAAAACGGCTCCGGAAGTTCAAGACCCGAAAAACTGCTAAAAATAGTAAACTGTGCTACAATTAAGGAAAATGAAAAGCTGAAAGAAACAATGGTGGGGGTCCAAGTGGACTTGGCAGGTGGCCACCAATATCCACCTGGATCATTCCTCCCCCCTTAGGAAGCAATGGTCCCCATTCCGTTGAGTTCCTCCATGAGATGAGGAAACTTTTGCTGAACTTGGTCCCTGGTGAGCCACTTTGCCCTGGTGATGGAGTTGGCCTGCTTTGACAACTCGATACAATTGGATATTCTGCTGGCGAGTGTGCTTGATCTGTGTGTCCATGATCCGATCAATTACAGCTTGTTCCATGCAATCTGGATTTAACTCTGTGGGTGTGAGTTGTTCTGCAATGTCAGATGTGTATAGTAATGGTGGAAAGTATGGCCGAAGGCGGTCCACATTGAACACTGGGTGTAGGCCAAAGAATGGGCGAATGCTGAGCCCAAATGCATTGTCTCCCACAGCGTTGGTAATGGTGTAAGGACCATATCGGAGTGGTCTGAGTTTCTGATAGACTCCGGTAAGGCGTTCCTTTTGCAAATGCAACCAGACTTTGTCGCCCACCTAAAACTTGTGTGGCGCCCGATGTTGATCATGTCGCTACTTGTACTTGGCATTTGATTTCTCCAAAATGTCATGGACCTGCTGGAAAATATGTTGGATGTGCTCAATGAAGCTGTTTGCCTTATCTGTTTAGAACTAGACATGAGCCGAATCTGCATGAGTAGCTGCAACTGGCATGGACACATGAATGGGACATAGTGGCTGGAATCCCAAGCCCACCTAAAAAGGGTTGTGGCCAGTCGAGCTGTGGAGAGCCTGGTTGTAGCTGTGTTGAACATAGGGGAGGCTCTCGTCCCATGTGCATTGATGCTTTGAGTTGTACATGCACAGAATGTGTACGATCATCCTGTTGACAACCTCTGTCTGGCTATCAGTTTGAGGATGGAAGGCTGTGGACTTAGTGAGTTTGGTGTCGAGCATCAACCAGAGACTGAACCAAAATGTACTGAGGAACCTGCTGTCCCGATTTGAAATGATAGACTGTGGGATCCCAAAGTGTACCCACACTCGTTCAAAGAATAGTTTAGAAGTGGCTTCTGCTGTGAAATTCTTCTTGCAGGCGGCCATAATGGCCATCTTCGAGAACCTGTCGACGACCACAAAAACACATTGGTTTCCATGCTTAGTGGAAGGTAGACTTGACATGTAATCCATGGAGATGGATTCCCAAGGTCGACTAGGGGTACGCAACGGGGTATAGAGGCCTTGCTTCTTGATGGTCGGTTTGGCAATGGCGCAGGCAGTGCATGATCTGATGTACTTCTCGACATCATGTCGAAGATTCGGCCAATAGAAATAATTCTGCAGTACTGCCACCATTTTCTCGACCCCGAAATGTCCAACAGCCCGACTATAGTGTGCTTCCCAAATCATCTTGGCACGCTCTCTTGAAGGAACACAAAGGTGACATAGGTGGCATAACAGGGCATCCTGGAGGTGAAAATTTGGAACATGCTGACCCTCCAAGAGTGTCTGGTATGTGTGGCCGAATTCTGGGTCGCTTTTGTAGAGAAGTGGCCAATTAGAAGTCTCGTGCCCACAAGAGTTGAGCACAGTGGTTAACGCCATGATCGGTGGTCGACTGAGGCAATCTGCAACATTATTGGTGCTACCCTTCTTATACTTGATATTCAAATGGAATTGTTGCAGGTATGTGGACCACTTCTGATGGCGATCATTCTGCAATTTCCCTTGGGTTTGTATAAACTACAGGGGTTGGTGGTCTGTGTGGATGATCGTTTCCTTCCCCAAAATGTAATGCTTCCATTGTCGGCAGGCCTGCACAATGGAATACATCTCTTTGTCATAAGTGGGATACTTCCGGACTGTGTCTGAAAGTGTCTCACTGTGATATGCCACTAGATGCCCGTGTTGAGTAAGGACTGCCCCAATAGCATAGTCAGAGGCATCTGTCTTGACCTCAAATGGTTGTCACAAGTCTGGTAATGCGAGCATGGGTGCCGTGCAGAGGCGATCCTTCAACTCTGTGAATGCCCTCTATTGAGATTCAGACCAGAAGAATTTTGCTTTTGCTCCTCCCTTGGTGACTTGACTCAAGGGCCAAGTGATATGAGAAAATCCCAACACGAACCTGCGGTAAGAGTTGGCAAGACCTAGAAAGTTGCGGAACTCTGTCAGAGTGATTGGAGATGGCCAATCCCGAATGACTTGGATCTTGGATGGATCCACATGCACCCCCTGTTCATCAATAATGTATCCCAGATACTGAACCTGGGTCATGCCAAAAGTGCATTTCTCCAAATTGGAACATAACTTGTGTTGCCGCAGTGTTTTGAGAGCCTGTCAGATGTGGCGGAGGTGCTCTTCCCAACTCTGGCTGAAGATTAGGATGTCATCCAAGTATACCACTACAAATGAGTTGGCGAATGGCCGCAAGATGTCATCCATTAGCCTCATGAAAGTTGTAGGAGCATTCGTCAATCTGAAAGGCATCACCAACCACTCGAACAGGCCCTCCTTGGCTTTGAAGGCAGTCTTCCACACATCGGAGGGTTCGATTGGTACCTGGTGATATCCTGACTTCAAATCGATCTTGCTGAAATATTTTGCCCCCTTCAGTTGGTCCAAGAGGTCATCAATCCATGGGATCGGGTACCTATTACAGACAGTGATCTTGTTCAGCGCCCGATAGTCAATACAGAGTCTCCAAGTCCCATCCTTCTTCTGTACCAACACGATCGAGCTCCCACAGGGCGATGAACTTGGACGGATGTGACCTTTCTGCAGCAGCTCCTGAATCTGCCTCTTGATTTCATCATTCTCCAGAACGGAGCGCCGATAGATTGGTCCATTGGGCAGCAACGCACCTAGGGTCAGATCGATGGAGTGCTTGACCTGACAATGCAGAGGAACCCCTGCGGGGGAGGTGAAGATGTCCTCGTACTCCTCCACAACCTTGTCCATCTGTAGTTGTCATGCGGAGGGGCCCCATCTGGAGGTCGTGGCCACCGTTTTCTTCTTTCCTTGAGGGCGTATCATCAGGGAAACAAATTTCCCGGTTTTGGAAACAAGGTTACTGCATTGTTTTGCAGTAATCAAAGAGATGGCGGTAGGCGGTGCTACATCCAGTATCCTGTACAACTTAGTTCCCAAAGTAACAATAATAGCACGAGGCCTTGATTCATACACAGCATGTCACTTCCAAGAGTATGGTTGTCCTAGTAATACATCACAAACTTCAAGGGGAGCAATGTCACACAATACCTCATCCACAACCTTGTCCATCTGTAGTTGTCATGCGAAGGGGCCCTATCTGGAGGTCGTGGCCACCGTTTTCTTCTTTCCTTGAGGGCATATCATCAGGAAACCAAATTTCCCGATTTTGGAAACGAGGTTACTGCATTGTTTTGCAGTAATCAAAGAGATGGCGGTAGGCGGTGCTACATCCAGTATCCTGTACAACTTAGTTCCCAAAGTAACAATAATAGCACGAGGCCTTGATTCATACACAGCATGTCACTTCCAAGAGTATGGTTGTCCTAGTAATACATCACAAACTTCAAGGGGAGCAATGTCACACAATACCTCATCCGTGAAGGGCTTGATGTTGTATGGAAGGTGACACTGCTGGATCACGCGAAGATCCCGTCCTTGGTGAAGCCACCCGATGGTGTACGGTTGTGGATGTGCTGTGGTCGGTAAGCCCAGCCGCTTCACGACCTCTGTCGAAATAAGGTTCTTTTGGCTCCCACTGTCGACAATGAACTATAGCGAGGAGCCTTTTACCCACATCTGGGAGTGGAAGAGACGCTCCTCCTCCTCTGGATCTTCGGGTTCCTCCTTCTGGATCTTCGTGGTGGCAACAGTGGCGTTGGGCTCCGCATCGATAATCTGCTTCCCTTTGTCATTCCCCTTGTTGGGTTCTGACTCAGAGTCGGAACCTGCATCCGATTTTGAAACCTTTAGCTTAGCCACCAGTGACTGCTTGGCCCGACACTCACTTGTGTTGTGAGTGGAGCTCTTATGGAACTCACACCACTTTCCCGTGTCCTTTTTCAGCTTCGCGGCGTTGTTCTTTGCTTGCAGCTTTGGCGGGTTGTCTTGGGCTGCCCCGCCTTGGCTTTGTCCTTTGTTCTGCGGTTTGGGGGCACCTTTCCCTTGCTTCGAATTCGCAGATCCAAAGTCTCACTTCTTCTGTTTAAACTTTTGCTCGACCCTGATGGCATATCAGTATGCAGTGCTGAGAGAGGAGATGTTCAGGAATTCTATTTCTTCCTGGATGTACTTGTGCAAGCAACCGCGATATTTGAGTACCAAATGTTGCTCTGAATCCTTGATACCCAACTTTGTGCGAAGGGTATGAAAAATATTGGTGAACTCCGACACATCTTGGTCCCTTCCCTGCCACAGCGTGGTCCACTTTATGTATTGATCCTCATAGCTTCCAACAGGGTAGTACTGCTCCTTGATGGCATCCTGGAATGAATTCCAAGTGGGTGCGGCCGAAAATAGTGAGCCTGTACTTTCATCCTTATGCTCACAGTAGGTTTCCCACCAGTATTTGACGTGGGGGACTGCTTTGAGAAAAGCGAAAATAATCTTTTCCTAACTGGAAAAATCATGAACAGAAAAATAACCCTCTAGCAGATTTAACCATTTATTGATGGCATCTGCATCTATCTGACCCTCGAATATGGGGATTTCAAAATTAACTTATACCTTAAACGGTGTGGCATTTCCAAAGTAGCTGTTGGAAGTCGATGAGTCGCCCTGGGTAGCCGCTGAAGGATCTGGGCAATGTTGTCCATCATCGCGTTCCTTTGTCGCTCGAGGGCTTCTTCGAGAAAGATTTTGATAGGATCTCCTGCCCCCTCGTCTTTTTTTTCATCCGCCATGGGAGGCCATCGGGATTTGCGAGCTTGTCTTGCAAAGGTTCGACTAGTTCAAGCCCTAACTCCTTATATCTCGACCTCGTTGGGGACATGCAAAGAAAAACAGAGAAAAAAGCAGACCGCTCTGATACCACTGATCCGGATTTAAACAGGAACGCAACAAAATACAGAGATAACCATATACACAAAAATGCAGTGGAAATAATACTTCATTTCATTAATGTAAAATACTGAAATATGCTTACAAACATAAATGGAAATAAACCAGCTAGGGCAATGGTAGCTTATCTCTAAGAAGAGATGTGGCGGCTACCTGTCTCTGAACTCTCTGTTACAACGAGGCTCGAAGGCCTATTTATTGTTGAGAAATAATGGAAAACCCTAAACATCCAAAAACCTAACCCTAGAAGATGAAACGCCAAACTGTGAGCCCCGTTTAGGTAAATTGGTACATCAACTTCCTGGGGTCGTAAATTTGGCATACGATCTCCGCTTGACGCGCATAGTATCTTGTTAGATAGATATATTCGAGAACTACAACTTTGGGAACAACAACACTGGTCCATGGCCCAATGTTGCTCCCAGTTTTCCCAAAAAACGTCGTTTAGGGCCTCAAAACGGCTCCGGAAGTTCAGGACCCGAAAAACTGCTAAAAATAGTAAACTGTGCTACAATTAAGGAAACTGAAAAGCTGAAAGAAACAATGGTGGGGGTCCAAGTGGACTTGGTAGGTGGCCACCAATATCCACCTAGATCATTCCTCCCCCCTTAGGAAGCAATGGTCCCCATTGCGTTGAGTTCCTCCATGAGATGAGGAAACTTCTGCTGAACTTGGTCCCTGGTGAGCCACTTGCCCTTGTGATGGAGTTGGCCTGCTTTGACAACTCTATCCAATTGGATATTCTGCTGGCAAGTGTGCTTGATCTGTGTGTCCATGATCTGATCATTTGCAGCTTGTTCCATGCAATCTAGATTTAACTCTGTGGGTGTGAGTTGTTCTGCAATGTCAGATGTGTATAGTAATGGTGGAAAGTATGGCCGAAGGCGGTCCACATTGAACACTGGGTGGAGGCCAAGGAATGGGGGATTGCTAAGCTCAAATGCATTGCTTCCCACAGCCTTGGTAATGGTGTAAGGACCATATCAGAGTGGTCTGAGTTTCCGATAGGCTCCGGTAAGGCGTTCCTTTTGCAAATGCAACCAGACTTTGTCACCCACCTGAAACTTGTGTGGCACCCGATGTTGATCATGTCGCTGCTTGTACTTAGCATTTGATTTCTCCAGAATGTCATGGACCTGCTGGTGAATATGTTGGATGTGCTCAATGAAGTTGTTTGCCTTATCTGTTTCGGACTGGACATGAGCCGAATCTGCGTGAGTAGCTGCAACTGGCATGGCCACATCAATGGGACATAGTGGCTGGAATCCCAAGCCCACCTAAAAAGGGTTGTGGCCAGTCGAGCTGTGGAGAGCCTGGTTGTAGCTGTGTTGAACATAGGGGAGGCTCTCGTCCCATGTGCATGGATGCTTTGAGTTGTACATGCGCAGAATGTGTACGATCATCTTGTTGACAACCTCTGTCTGGCCATCAGTTTGAGGATGGAAGGCTGTGGACTTAGTGAGTTTGGTGTCGAGCATCAACCAGAGACTGAACCAAAATGTACCGAGGAACCTGCTCTCCCGATCTGAGATAATAGACTGTGGGATCCCAAAGTGTACCCACACTCGTTCAAAGAAGAGTTTAGCAGTGGCTTTTGCTGTGATATTCTTCTTGCAAGCGGCCATAATGGCCATCTTCGAGAACCTGTCGATGACCACAAAAACACAGTCGTTTCCATGCTTAGTGGAAGGAAGACCTAACATGTAATCCATGGAGATGGATTCCCAAGGTCGACTAGGGGTAGGCAGAGAGGTATAGAAGCCTTGCTTCTTGATGGTCGGTTTAGCAATGGCACAGGCAGTGCATGATCTGATGTACTTCCTGACATCGTGTCGAAGATTTGGCCAATAGAAATACTTCTGCAGTACTGCCACCGTTTTCTTGACCCCGAAATGTCTAGCAGCCCGACTGTAGTGTGCTTCCCAAATCATCTTGGCACGCTCTCTTGAAGGAACACAATGGTGACGTAGGTGGCATAACAGGGCATCCTGGAGGTGAAAATCTGGAACATGCTGAACCTCCAAGAGTGTCTGGTATGTGTGGCCGAATTCTGGGTCACTTTTGTAGAGAAGTGGCCAATTAGAAGTCTCGTGCCCACAAGAGTTGAGCACAGTGCTTAACACCATGATCGGTGGTCGACTGAGGCAATCTGCAACATTATTGGTGCTACCCTTCTTATACTTGATATTCAAATGGAATCGTTGCAAGTATGTGGACCACTTCTGATGGCGATCATTCTGCAATTTCCCTTGGGTCTGTATAAACTACAGGGGTTGGTGGTCTGTGTGGATGACCGTTTCCTTCCCCAAAATGTAATGCTTCCATTGTCGGCAGGCCTGCACAATGGAATACATCTCTTTGACATAAGTGGGATACTTCCGGACTATGTCTGAAAGTGTCTCACTGTGATATGCCACTGGATGCCCGTGTTGAGTAAGGACTGCCCCAATAGCATAGTTAGAGGCATCTGTCTCGACCTCAAATGGTTGTTGCAAGTCTGGTAATGCAAGCACAAGTGCCATGTAGAGGCGATCTTTCAACTCTGTGAATGCCCTCTGTTGAGATTCAGACCAAAAGAATTTTGCTTTCGCTCCTCCCTTGGTGACTTGACTCAAGGGCCAAGTGATATGAGAAAATCCCAACACGAACCTGCGATAGAAGTTGGCAAGACCTAGAAAGCTGCGAAGCTCTGTCAGAGTGGTTGGAGATGGCCAATCCCGAATGACTTGGATCTTGGATGGATCCACATGCACCCCCTATTCATCAATAATGTATCCTAGATACTGAACCTGGGTCATGCCAAAAGTGCATTTCTCCAAATTGGCACATAACTTGTGTTGCCGTAGTGTTTGGAGAACCTGTCGGATGTGGTGGAGGTGCTCTTCCCAACTCTGGCTGAAGATCAGGATGTCATCCAAGTATACCACTACAAATGAGTTGGTGAATGGCCGCAAGATGTCATCCATTAGCCTCATGAAGGTTGCAGGAGCATTCGTCAATCCAAAAGGCATCGCCAACCATTCGAACAGGCCCTCCTTGGCTTTGAAGGCAGTCTTCCACACATCGGAGAGTTCGATTGGTACCTGGTGATATCCTGACTTCAAATCAATCTTGCTCAAATATTTTGCCCCCTTCAGTTGATCCAAGAGGTCATCAATCCGTGGGATCGGGTACCTATTACAGACAGTGATCTTGTTCAGCGCCTGATAGTCAATACAGAGTCTCCAAGTCCCATCCTTCTTCTGTGCCAACACGATCGGGCTCCCATAGAGCGATAAACTTGGACAGATGTGACCTTTCTGCAGCAGCTCCTGAATCTGCCTCTTGATTTCATCATTCTCCAGAATGGAGCGCCGATAGATTGGTCCATTGGGCAACGGCGCACCTGGGGTCAGATCGATGGAGTGCTTGACCTGACAATGCAGAGGAACCCCTACGGGGGAGGTGAAGATGTCCTCATACTCCTCCACAACATTGTTCATCTGTAGTTGTCGTGCGGAAGGGCCCTATCTGGAGGTCGTGGCCACCGTCTTCTTCTTTCCTTAAGGGCGTATCATCAAGAAAACAAATTTCCCAGTTTTGGAAATGAGCTTACTGCATTGTTTTGCAGTAATCAAAGAGATGGCGGTAGGCGGTGCTACCTCTGGTATCCTGTACAACTTAGTTCCCAAAGTAACAATAACAGCACAGGGCCTTGATTCATACACAGCATGTCGCTTCCACAAGTATGGTTGTCCTAGTAATACATCACAAACTTCAAGGGGAACAATGTCACACAACACCTCATCCGTGAAGGGCTTGATGTTGTATGGAAGGCGACACTGTTGGCTCACGCGAAGATCCCGTCCTTGGTGAAGCCACCCGATGGTGTACGGTTGTGGATGTGCTGTGGTCGATAAGCCTAGCCGCTTCACGACCTCTGCCGAAATGAGGTTCTTTTGGCTCCCGCTGTCGACAATGAACTGTAGCGGGGAGCCCTTTACCCACATCTAGGAGTGGAAGAGACGCTCCTCCTCCTCTGGATCTTCGGGTTCCTCCTTCTAGATCTTCGTGGTGGCAACGGTGGCGTTGGGCTCTGCATCGATAATCTGCTTCCCTTTGTCATTCCCCTTGTCGGGTTCTGACTCAGAGTCGGAACCTGCATCCGATTCTAAAACCTTTAGCTCAGCCACCAGTGACTGCTTGGCCCGACACTCACTTGTGTTGTGAGTGGAGCTCTTATGGAACTCACACCACTTTCCCGTGTCCTTTTTCGGCTTCGCGGCGCTGTTCTTTGCTTGCAGCTTTGGCGGGTTGTCTTGGGCCGCCCTGCCTTGGCTTTGTCCTTTGTTTTGCGGTTTGGGGGCACCTTTCCCTTGCTTCGGATTCACAGATCCAAAGTCTCGCTTCTTTTGTTTAAACTTTTGCTCGACCCTGACGGCATATCGGTATGCAGTGCCGAGCGAGGAGATGTTCAGGAATTCTATTTCTTCTTGGATGTACTTGTGCAGGCAGCTGCGGTATTTGAGTACCAAATGCTGCTTCGAATCCTTGATACCCAACTTTGTGTGAAGGGTATGGAAAATATTGGTGAACTCCGGCACGTCTTGGTCCCTTCCCTGCCGCAGCGTGGTCCACTTTATGTATTGATCCTCATAGCTTCCGACAGGGTAGTACTGCTCCTTGATGGCATCCCGGAATGAATTCCAAGTGGGTGCAGCTGAAAATAGTGAGCCTGTACTTTCATCCTTATGCTCGCAGTAGGTTTCCCACCAGCATTTGACGTGGGGGGCTGCTCTGAGAAGAGCGAAAATAATCTTTTCCTGACTGGAAAAATCATGAACAGAAAAATAACCCTCTAGCAGATTTAACCATTTATCGACGGCATCTGCATTTATCTGACCCTCAAATATGGGGATTTCAAAATTAACTTGTACCTTAAACGGTGTGGCGTTTCCAGAGTAGCTGTTGGAAGCTGATGCGTCGCCCCTGGGTAGCCGCTGAAGGATATGGGCAAAGTTGTCCATCATCGCGTTCCTTTGTCACTCGAGGGCTTCTTCAAGTAAGATTTTGATAGGATCTCCTGCCCCCTTGTCTTTCTTTTCATCCGCCATGGGAGGCTGTCGGGATTTGCGAGGCTGGTCTTGCAAAGGTTCGACCAGTTCAAGCCCTAACTCCTTATATCCCAACCTCGTTGGGGACATGCAAAGAAAAACAGAGAAAAAAGCAGACCGCTCTGATACCACTGATCCGGATTTAAACAGGAACACAACAAAATACAGAGATAACCATATACACAAAGATGCAGCGGAAATAATACTTCATTTCATTAATGTAAAATACTGAAATATGCTTACAAACATAAATGGAAATAAACCAGCTAGGGCGATGGTAGCTTATCTCTGAGAAGAGATGTGGCGGCTACCTACCTTTGAACTCTCTGTTACAATGAGTCTCGAAGTCCTATTTATTGTTGAGAAACAATGGAAAGCCCTAAACATCCAAAAACCTAACCCTAGAAGATGAAACGCCAAACTGTGGGCCCCGTTTGGGTAAACTGGTACATCAACTTCCTGAGGTCGTAACTTTGGCATACGATCTCTGTTTGACACGCACAGTATCTCGTTAGAATGATCTATCCGAGAACTACAACTTTGGGAAGAGCAACATCAGTCCATGGACCCATGTTGCTCCTAGTGTTCCCAAAAAAGGTCGTTTAGGGCCTCAAAACGGCTCCGAAAGTTCAGGACCTGAAAAACTGCTAAAAATAGTAAATTGTGTTACAATTAAGGACACTGAAAAGCTGAAAGAAACAATGGTGGGGGTCCAAGTGGACTTGGCAGGTGGCCACCAATATCCACCTAGATCACCTCTATTGCTTGTCATTGAGGCCTTGCCGCCCCATGAAATGTCGAAAGACTGTTGTGATTAGTCTTCACTCGAAATCAGTTGCCCACCAAGTACTGGCGGAACTTGGCCAATGCATGCATAATGGCCAGCATCTCCTTGTCATATATGGAATATGACATCTCATGCGGTAGGAGCTTTAGACCCTTGAAAGCAATGGGATGCCCCTCCTGTGACAATACTGCTCCAACTCCTAACCCAGATGCATCACACTCCACCATGAATGGTTTGGAAAAATCCGGAAGTGCCAAAACAGGGCAACTGCTCATCACCTCCTTAAGTTAATCTTAGTTGTTGATTAGAGACTTAATCTCGGCCGTTGATTTTTCAACGAGAAAAGTATAAGAAGAGGCTTGAGGGTCACTTAGAAAAGACACCGAGTTGATCAAGATTTCGATTTTCTAGGGCAGGGTTTGCTGAGGAAGTCAAAAGAGTGATCAAAGTTGCAGCTGAGGGGAAATGAATACAGAAGCAGAGAGGCAGAGATAGTACCAGGAGCAAAATCCGAGAGAGAGGGACGCAGAGCCAGCCAGAGTTTCATGCAAAGCTAACCAGGGCTCACGCAAAGGCATCCAGGAGCTGCGTAGTGCCTCAGAGAGCCAGTGTGGGTGACGTGGAGGCTCTAAGGGCTGACGCAGTGCCTCTAGATGCTGACGCAGGGCCTCCAGAGGCTGACGCAGGGCGAGCTAGGGTAATTCCGGGCAGAAGCTGGGCCAGAAAGGGCTAACGCAGTCCCTAGAGGCTGACGCTAGGGTTTTCGTGGGCCATATTAGAGCTGGGAGATGTCGGAGTGTTTATCCGGGGTTTCAGCCAGAACATCTATCTCCAACTGAGAGGTACTACTGTCGAGATTATTCTCTGTTGGGTGAGCTAGTTTTGGCACCCAAATTGTATTCTGAAACTGCTTAATAATTAAAACCCTCAGATAGCTGCACCGGTTTTCTCGCATTGGGTTTTTTCGGGGACACATAGGATATAGTTAAGTTCAACTTGGTCTAGTATAGAGTTAGGTATAGAGTTAGGTAAAGTGTCTTTCTTTACCGTTGTACATTTTGTAACTTACAATCCGACGGTCACGATATGTAGTGATCCGACGGTTCACTCTCACCTCGGTATTACCGACACTTGATCCGTGGCTTGACACCCGATTGGTCCATGAGTTCTATTTAAAGCGCATGGAGGGTCATTGTTCGGGTAATCCGTGCATGAGAGAAGCTTATGTAAATTTTCATTCTTTGATTAATAAATTGCCTGTAGTACCCACGTTGGGACAGGCCGTGGACTGTTTCCCTCCTTGCACTTTGAGGGTTTTAACCACGTCAAAAATACTGGTGTATTGATTTGAGATCTGGTTGTGAGCGGTGTCCTTTTGGTGTTCTTTCTGAGGAACTTACCCTGTAAATTCCTACATGGTATCAGAGCTATTTAAGGTCCGCGTCCGTTGGTGATCCAAATCTGAAGCCGGTAGAACTGCATGCGGCTGTCATTTCCTAGATCTGCTGTTTCTGACTGCTTTTGGGCCGAGAGGACTGCTCTGTTGCGTTCGGAGCATCTGTTCCAGTGAGGAACCCCTTTCGTTTCACGCGAAAAGGTTTCCGGTAGCCCTAGCTGCGTCATTTTTCAGATCTGGAGGTATACAGTGTTTTTTTGCAGTTTATGTTATTTTCTCTCTGCTTATTTCGGTTTCGGTTTATTTAGCCTTTTTTTTAACCGGATTTATACCTTTCATTTCTGCGTATGCTCTTTGCCCTGCGACTCTGTGCGATCTGGGCAAATCAGAAACAGAAAGGAAGGATTTTTCTCATGCGTATGCTCTTTTCCCTGCACCTTAGTGTGATCTCGGAAAATCAGAAACATTGAGAAAAATATTTAGTTTTTCGGCTAAAGCTAACTTTGAGATTTTTTTAAAAATTTCTAGTTTTTTGGCTAAAGCTAACTTCGAGGCGCAAGGTTCGTTTTTCTTTGCATATTCATGTTGGGTTTTGTGTTTTGTGTTTTGTAGGGAAAAAAAGCTTTCTCAAGGCAAGTACGCAAACCGAGGCCCCCCCCCCCCCTCTCTCTCTCTCTCTCTCTCTCAAATTTTTTGTATAGATCAATTGGTTCAAAGCTATTTTAAGAGAGTAGAGGTCTTGGGTTCAAGTCTCCATTTTGTGGGGGCGGATTTTTTCATTCCCTCACATTCGCGCACTTTGCCGGCAACGTCAACAATTTTTTTTCAAAAAGCCATAACTTCTTCATCCGGAAGCCTTTTTTTTTAAAACCGCCTATTTTTTCGAGATCTATCCATTGGAACACTTACTTTCAGCATCTGCAGCTTCAGTTTTTAAAAAAAAAAATGGAAAGTCCATGCCAAGTCATTCTTGACAACACTAACTACTTCCAATGGGTAGCCTACATGGAAGATTTACTTAGAAGTAAAGGTCTCTTCAGAATAGCCACAGACCAAGAGAAGAAACCAAAAGATGAAGAAAAGGCTGCAAAATGGGAAAATAGACAAGATCAAGCACGTGGTTTGATAGGGATGTCTATTTCTCCTGATCTTAGATTCCACATTGCAGAACTTGAGACTCCTCATGAAGCATTAGAAAAACTCGCTAAAGTTTTTGGGATTAAAAATGAAATTAGAGCCCATCAACTTGAAAATGAGTTGCTTACTTTGGATCCTAATAATTTTTCTTGCATTGAAGATTTCTTGTCCAAATTCAAGACCCTTAGATATCTCTTGGAAGGTGTTAAAGTTAAGAAAGAAGATGGTAACCTTATTTATTCCATCCTTACTTAAGTTGGAACCAACCTACTCTGTATTTGTTTCCACTTTCTATTCTACAAGGGAAGCTTTCATTTGTCAAGGAAAAGACTACAAGGCCCCTTCCTTTGACTCCTTTTGTGATTCCTTAATAAGAGAACAGGAAAAACTCTTACACCTTGGTCTTCTTAATCTTGGAAACTCTTCCACGAAAGCGTTAGCCGCCCAGCAGCAACCAAATTCAAAGAATCCTAAGAAGTCATATCCTCAAAAGAATGGTCCTAAACCAACTCAGCCTCAAAATGAAAGATCATTTCAGCAAAATGATAAGACCAATAAAAACAAATGGAAGAAGACTGATAGACATTGTAACTTTTGTAATCGAGATGGCCACTTAGAATCTAAATGCTTTAAGAAGATGGAAGCCTTGGAAGCCGCAATGAAGAAACATAACATCCATGTGGAGCCTACTTCAACTTCAACTTCCGGAATGGCACTTTCTGCATGTCGTTGTCAATCATCTCAGTCTGGTTATGCATTAAATGTATCTTCTTCTTCTTCTCATTCTCATGAGTGGCTCATTGATTCTGGAGCCTCTTATCACATGGCCAAAAACCAAGCCATGTTTTCTTCTTTAAATGATTGTAACACCAAAAATATATATGTTGGTGATGATAGATCTCTTAATGTTGTAGGGACTGGAACTGTTCATCTAGACAATGGTCAGTTTAATGATGTATTATGTGTTCCAACCTTATCCTGCAACCTTCTATCTGTCTATCAGATAACTCATTCAGGTGAAGGTAAAATTGTTGAATTTTCACCTCATGATGTTGTAATCAAGGATCTAAAAGATCCTAAACAGATTCTAGCTACTGGTCTTGCTGATGATTCCACAAGGTTGTATAAGTTTCACAACTTTGGGTCATCAAATCTTCCCTCAGTATTTGTTGCTCATAATGATGAAGTGAGCAAAATTTGGCATGAGCGATTTGGTCACTTAAACTATCGCTCCCTTCAGCATCTATGTAAAGAAAATATGGTGACAGGTCTTCCTATGGTATCTTGCAGAGATGGTGTTTGTTCCGGATGTGTACTCGGAAAACATCATCGGGACAGTTTTGACAAACGTGCCTCTTGGCACGCCTCAACCCCTTTACAGCTTGTGCACAGTGATTTATGTGGTCCTCTTCCTGTTGCTTCATTCTCTGGCTGCAAGTACTTCTTAACTTTCATTGATGATTTCTCCAGACGCACTTGGGTATACTTCTTAAAACTCAAGAGCGAAGTATTTAACACATTTTTGGCCTTCAAAGCCTTTGTTGAAAAACAATCTGGACATCAAATTCTTAAGGTAAGAACTGATAATGGTGGAGAATATGTTAAAAACACATTCATCAACTTTTGCACTGAAAATGGAATTCAAATGCAACATACTGTTCCATACACTCCACAACAAAATGGTGTAGCTGAAAGGAAAAATCGCACCTTAAAGGAAATGGCTAATTGTATGCTGCAATCTAAAGGACTCAGTCTTAGTTTTTGGGCCGAAGCAATTAATTGTGCAAATTATATAATCAATCGCACTCCTACTAAGGTTCTAGAGAATATCACTCCAGAAGAAGCTTGGAGTTCCATTAAACCAGATGTAAGTCACTTTCGTGTGTTTGGAAGTGAAGCATGGGCCCATATTCCAGATGAAAAGCATAAAGCTTTAGAACCTAAGAGTGAGAAATGTACTTTTGTTGGATATTCTGAAGATGTAAAAGGTTATAGACTTATTCCATTTAAGTCCAAAAATGTTATCATTAGAAGAGATGTAAAATTTGATGAAAATAAATCGGCCTGCGAGCCTAGTCTGGCGGATGTGCCACCTCTTCCTATCTCTTCTACTTTTGAAAACATTTCTTCTTCAGATGATGAAAGCGAGGATGATAATCCTCCCCCACCTTCTCAGGATCCTCAACTTCCAAGATGGGTCCGTGCTACTCGAGATGCAGCAGGTGATCTTGCCGGTGATCCTACAGATCAGCGACGTACACGTTCTCAGTTTGAAAGAGCCTCTTCTTTACTGGCTCAAGCTCCAGTAAATCATGATCCTGACACTTTTGCAGAAGCTTCAGGCCATCCACATTGGGAAGCAGCTATGAATGAAGAATATCATTCATTGTTGACAAATGATACATGGGATCTTGTTCCTCTACCAAAGGGACGCAAACTTGTAAGATGTAAATGGGTTTACAGAACCAAGTATGGACCAGATGGGAAAATTGATAAACATAAAGCTCGTCTTGTTGCTAAGGGCTTTTCACAGGTTGAAGGCATTGACTACACTGAAACCTTCTCCCCTGTTGCCAAAATGAACTCTATCCGCCTTGTTCTTTCCCTTGCTGCCTCTTTAAAATGGGAAGTCCATCAGATGGATGTTAAATCTGCCTTCTTGCATGGGGACTTGCAGGAAGAAATCTATATGGAACAACCCATTGGCTTCATACAAACAGACTCCAGCCTTGTTTGTCGACTCAAGAAATCCCTTTATGGTCTCAAGCAAGCTCCTCGGGCTTGGTATGCCAAAATGGATAGCTTTCTTTTAGAATCTGGCTTTTCTGGGTATCATTCTGACAATACTGTCTACACCAAGAAAGTGGGCAACTCTCTTATCATCCTTGTTCTTTATGTTGATGATCTTATCCTTACTGGTAGTGATCCCAACCTTATAAACCATGTGAAGTCTAGCCTCAAAAAGAAATTTGAAATGACAGACTTAGGACACTTACACTATTTTCTCGGTCTTCAAGTCTTGCAATCCAAGGAGGGTATTTCCCTTTCCCAGTCCAAGTATGCTTGTGATATTCTTCGTCATTTTCACATGGAAGACTGTAAGCCAGCCCCTTCTCCCTTTCAGTCTGGAGTCAAACTTTCAGTCTCTTGTACTTCTCCTGAAGTTGATGCTACCTTATACCGTCAACTTGTAGGAAAACTCTTGTACTTAACCCATACTCGTCCTGATCTTTCCTTTGCTGTTGGCCTTGTTGCTCGTTTTATGCAAAACCCCCGTGAAAGCCATTGGAAAGCAGCTAAAAGAATACTTCGTTATGTTCGAGGTACAGTACAGTTTGGGATTCATTACAGTGCCAAAGCAGCTCCTCTATTAGTTGGTTTCACTGATTCTGATTGGGCTGGTGACCCTGATGATCGGAAGTCTACTGCCGGTTATGTCTTCACTCTTGGTTCAGGACCTATTACATGGGCTTGTAAGAAACAGGCTGCCATTTCTCTTTCGTCAGCAGAAGCAGAGTATCGTGGTGCCGTGGAAGCTAGTAAGGAAGCCTTGTGGCTTCGTCAGATCCTATCAGAGTTTGGCTTTGAGCAGCAGCATCCTACCACACTTTGGTGTGATAATCAAAGTGCCATTCAGCTATGCAAAGATCCAGTCCAGCATCAGCGCAGCAAACACATTGAACTACACATGCACTTCATCAGAAAGCTCATTCATGACCATGTTCTTGAAATGCAATATTGTTCAACAGATGATCAGGTTGCAGACATCTTCACAAAGGCTCTCACAGAGGCGAAGTTCACTAAACTTCGATATATGCTTGGAGTTCAGGAAGTTGTCACTAAGGGGGGATAGGCTCTAGTGCCTCCTTCCTTCTCCTATTGTGTCATATTTGTAAATCCTTCAATCCTATCCCAAGTTGTTCTTAAGGGGGGATGTTAGGATATTCCGACACATAGGATATAGTTAAGTTCAACTTGGTCTAGTATAGAGTTAGGTATAGAGTTAGGTAAAGTGTCTTTCTTTACCGTTGTACATTTTGTAACTTACAATCCGACGGTCACGATATGTAGTGATCCGACGGTTCACTCTCACCTCGGTATTACCGACACTTGATCCGTGGCTTGACACCCGATTGGTCCATGAGTTCTATTTAAAGCGCATGGAGGGTCATTGTTCGGGTAATCCGTGCATGAGAGAAGCTTATGTAAATTTTCATTCTTTGATTAATAAATTGCCTGTAGTACCCACGTTGGGACAGGTCGTGGACTGTTTCCCTCCTTGCACTTTGAGGGTTTTAACCACGTCAAAAATACTGGTGTATTGATTTGAGATCTGGTTGTGAGCGGTGTCCTTTTGGTGTTCTTTCTGAGGAACTTACCCTGTAAATTCCTACAATTGGTCCAAAAACAACGGTGTCACTTGTGTGCTTGTTTTGTTTCCTTCAATTGATGATCTGTAATGTGTTGAGCATGTACTTGTATTTATTTTCAATATTTACATGGTAAATAACTTGTTAATTAATCAGAACAAGTAGGCAGAAATAAATCAGAAAAGTACATGAAGGGTTTCTAACAGTTAAACTTAGAAATTTCAACAATATATATATATATATATTTCAAGAACTGTGCATAGGAACTTATTTATTTCAAAGGCGGAAGAGGGATCCCGAATTATTGAGAGCAGAAGAGGTTGTTCCTTCAAAGAAGTGTATAATATATACCTCTGACATACTTTTTAAGGTTTTCCCCCACCTTACTCTACTTGACTGAGATGACAAGAGTTAACCCAAAAGAGCCGATTAGAGCAGATGGTACTAGTTAACAGTGCAAGCATTGTGTTTTCACAAAGACTCACTCTGAACAGAGCGTATTTTCCATCAAGGCATCATCGACTGAAGACAACAAGTTCTTCATAAAGAGAGGCCAACAGATAATCAAGATGTTGATAGCTGTACTAGTCCTCTTAGATTTGCCCATCTTGTCTCGAGAGCCGAACATGGTTTCATGAGAGGGTGTCACTTGTGTGCTTGTTTTGTTTCCTTCAATTGATGATCTGTAATGTGTTGAGCATGTACTTGTATTTATTTTCAGTATTTACATGGTAAATAACTTTTTAATTAATCAGAACAAGTAGGCAGAAATAAATCAGAAAAGTACATGAAGGGTTTCTAACAGTTAGACTTAGAAATTTCAACAATATATATATTTTTCAAGAACTGTGCATAGGAACTTATTTATTTCAGAGGTGGAAGAGGGATCCCGAATTATTGAGAGCAGAAGAGGTTGTTCCTTCAAAGAAGTATGTTATATATACCTCTGACATACTTGTTAAGGTTTTCCCCCACCATACTCTACTTGACTGAGCTGACAAGAGTTAACCCAAAAGAACCGATTAGAGCAAATGGTACTAGTTAACAGTGCAAGCATTGTGTTTTCACAAAGACTCACTCTGAACAGAGTGTATTTTCCATCAAGGCATCATCGACTAAAGACAACAAGTTCTTCATAAAGAGAGAGGACAACAGATAATCAAGATGTTTATAGCTGTACTAGTCCTCTTAGATTTGCCCATCTTGTCTCGAGAGCCAAACATAATTTCATGAGAGGCTAACCTACGGGTGCAAGCAAGCGAAGAAAGCAAAAAGCAAAAGCAGAAGTAAAGCGAAAGGAAACAAGTGAGCCAAGCAAGCAAGAAAGCAAACCAAACCAAGTAAGCAAGCATGCAAATCAGAAAAGCAAAGCAAAGCAAAAAAGCAACACTACTACTCCAACGCTAAACCATGCATGGGACTACTCACGTGAAGTGATATTTCCAATGCAGCCATCGATGCATTGGTTGGCCCATGTTGGAAAAGGCATGATAAACAAGAAAGATATGCATGTAAACCAGTGAACAAGAAAGATAGATCAATGAAGACCAACATGCTCCGAGTTCTAAAGCATCCACAGAAAAGAAAAGAGCGAATGCACAAGACAGACATTCTGCAGACTTAACATGGTGTTGTGACACACTACGTGCAGATGATAAGCATGCACACTCTCTCGACTGTGACAGACAATCAAACAAGAGAAAGAGAGACAACTTATGCCTTACAAGCATGCTTGCTCTGTATGATTCCTCCAATGCATGAGCGATGGGATCATGTGATTTGAGTGGAGGAAGTGAAATCTGTGTGTTGGGTTGATCTTCAATGCGAAGCAGAGAGTGATGAGGAGCCTTGGGTGTTTCAAAAATTTTCTGATCGGAAGTGGAACTAACCTCAGGACAGCGAGGGCCTGACATAACCATCAGCTCAGGCTGAAGTGCCTCGACAGCTTGCGGGGTTTCCACTTCGTCAATAGATAGATCGTCGAAGACCAGTGGCTTAGGAAGATTAACAACGAGTGAATCAACATTGTGATCAAATGAAGAAGTACATAGATCACGACAACCATGATCAAAAAATTCGGGATGTTCGTCGGCATCCTCATGATTTGATGAATCATGCAGAGGGGTTGATGAGAAACAAGGATGTTCACCCTCTGTGTTTTCAGAAATGACAGATGACAGATGGGATGGATTTTCAAAGGAAGATGTGTCCTCTCCGCAATGTAATGACAGGCTGACATCCGGTGTGTCTTGTGAATGGTTGGAAGTAGAAACATCAGGAGATGAGGTTTCATAGGGGAAATCAAAAGTGGAAAAATCACAAGAGATGTCAGGATAGAGAGGATGGAGGGGGGTCATCCTTCACCGCGGGTTCTTCTTCAGATTACCGCACACACTCATCATGAATGATAGCGCAGGTTGGCTGCACAACACCAACTCCGTCGACAACTTGATCCTCGTGAACACAAGACGTGGAGTCCGGAACGGGAGAACACAAGACAGTACAATCCGGAGGATCAGTAGAATGCAGGGACGGAGGTTGGGGTAACAAGTCCATATGACAACCAGCAGGCTTGCAAGCCAAATCTGCGCAGATATCAAGAGTAGGTGGGGTAGGAGGATGTGACAGTTCAACAGATGTGCGTGCACCTTCTCCCACCTTGCACTGCGGAGCTAGAGCTGTTTGATGAGAAGAGGACGAACAATCACTTGTGACAGCGACCTTGTCCGTCTTAGATTTAGCATCTCTAACACCGAGGTATGCTGGGAGGGGTTTGAATGATTCTAAGAATTACGGATTTTCAGATATGTAAAGAAGATACTTAAATCTTCCATCGAGGAATTCCCAATCAATTTCATCTTTAGGAAATCAATATGCAAGATTACGAAAGCGCATGTAAAATTGTTCAACAGATTCATCAGGTGCTTTCCATAATTTCATAATTTCTTTATTGAGTGCTTTACGGTCAAAATGATTGAAAGCATGGTCTATCTCTGCGATCAGATGATGGAAAGAGTGAATAGATTTTTCGAGCAGCGTGGCACACCAATGCAGTGGGTGTCGTCAAAGCGTGTATGTGAACAACGCGCAGGTCATGTAATCTTCATAGAGTTCACGTATTTCACAGGAGCCTACAACGCCAACCGCGTGTCTAACCAAGGCTACTTGGCCTCCACCATCGTATGTGTATTGTGACAAGAAATTCCAGTGCTCCTTCGAGATTTCAAAGTCGTTTCCATAAGACATACACTTCGGAGGAGAAATTCTGTGATTAGTCATGAAAGGTATGCAGAGATTTAAAACAGATTGTGAGGACTCGGCTTGTCATTTGGCCCTCCTTCTAGCGCCATAAATGTTGATGGTGATGGACCTGCCAACATTCAGGGGATCTCCCCGGTATGAAGTCCCAACTAGACCTCACATCGTCGCACCTTCTCCCACCTCACACTGCGGAGCTAGAGCTATTTGATGAGAAGAGGATGGACAGTCACTTGTGACAGCGACCTTGTTCGTCTTAGATTTAGCAGCTCTAACACCGAGGTATGTTGGGAGGGGTTTGAATGATTCTAAGAATTGCGGATTTTCAAATATGTAAAGAAGATACTTATTTCTTCCATTGAGGAATTCCCAATCATTTTCATCTTCAAGTAATTGATATGCAAGATTACAAAAGCACATGTAAAATTGTTCAACGTATTCATCAGGTGCTTTCCATAATTTCATAATTTCTTTGTTGAGTGCTTTATGGTCAAAATGATTGAAAGCATGGTCTATCTCTGTGATCAGATGATGGAAAGAGTGAATAGATTTTTCGGGCAGCGTGGCACACCAATGCAATGGGTGCCCTCGAAGCGTGTATGCGAACAGCGTGCAAGTCATGTAATCTTCATAGATTTCATGTCTTTCACAGGAGCCTACAACGCCAACCGTGTGTCTAACCAAGGCTACTTGGCCTCCACCATCGTATGTGTATTGTGACAAGAAATTCCAGTGCTCCTCCAAGATTTCAAAGTCGTTTCCATAAGACATACACTCCGGAGGAGAAATTCTGTGATTAGTCATGATAAGTATGCAGAGATTCAAAACAGATTGTGAGGACTCAACTTGTCATCTAGCCCTCCTTCTAGCGCCAGAAATGTTGATAGTGTTGGACCTGCCAACATTCAGGGGATCTCCCTGGTATGAAGTCCCAACTAGACCTCACACCGTTTGGTGTAGGAGTCCCATTCGGTATGATGACCTGGTTGCCATTATCTTAAAGATATGCCTTAGCTCTTGCTTGTCATCACATGAGAGTGGTATACTTAGTCTTCAAACATCGAGGTGTGCCTGGTGAGTGCTTAGTGTAACTTGTGTCTAAGTTCTTTCACTGCTGAGGGAGAGGGTGAGAGTGAGTCTCATGTCGAAAGGGAATAGCCCCAACTCTGTTAGAGACACACAACACAACAGGTCATGCACAGATTCCGGCCGAGTAGTCCACATGGATGCGACAGTCACAAACACAAAGTGAACAGATAGCACATACAACACCCAGCAGAATAGTCCACATGAGTTCGACGACTGTTATAACAAGTTTACGAGAATGAATCTGTCGAGTGTCCGGCGGAATAGTCCACATGAGCGAGACAGCGTTAACAACTGTTAATTTTAGGTATGTTCCATGCTGAGAGCAATTTACTTCAATTTTCCATTTTAGCTCAATGACAATATTCAGATTAGCAATCACATCAGCATGATAGTAAAGTGCAAATAGAACATAAACATAAACATCAGAAGACAAGCTAAGACAAGAGGACAAAAGATGCATTTCATGGTAAACCTGATTACAGGTTGGGGCACAAACTCAGTGTGCTACAACATCTGCAATACACCCCACAGTCCACCTATAGACAGTGACTGGCCTTCATACAGTCCTCCAATGAAACGCTACATTATAGGATTGCTTACCTTATGAATGCAGCTCCTAAAAAGAGGGGTCTCCAACTGCTGGCTATGTCCTGCGGCCTATCCCAGCAATGGACTGCAACTATAGTCTCTCCATACAATGATCAAAACAACCCTTATATAGCAGGCTCTAGCTCCTCCTTACAACGGATTCTTTTTCCCTTCAAATCAAGCTCAAGGATCATCACCAACATGCCCAAACAATCCTCAATTAGGCCACACTGTCACCTACAACAATGTGGCATCATGACAGTGATTAAGGTGACTGCAACAAGGTCTCTTTGAGCTGTTAATAGACTGTGGTTTAGGTCACCTTAGGATAGCATGTAAGGATCTCTTTGAACAGCAAATAAGAGTCTTCACAAGACTACTAATGGGCCTCTCTTAACAACAGATTAGGGCTGTGTAATAAGGACCTTGGGACAGTGGATTAGGGCCACTTTCATGTTGCGTATAGGTACTCCTGTTGACAGCTACAGGTCTCCCTTTTAACTGCGGCCAAACCTCCTTGTAACAACAGCTAGGTCCTTAGATGACTGCAGCTTAGATCCCTCCCTTGGACTGCGTATAAATCTCTTCCTTGACTGTGTCTAGGGCACGTTAGAACACCAGCTTATGACACTTGTTTGGACTGCGGCTAGGGCTTGTTAATGCCTCCTCTATACAACGTATACATGCCTCCTTTTGTTGCATATGAAACCCTCCTTTTGCTGCATATGAAACCCTCATTGACTGTGTCCTAGGTGTCTTCTTTCTCTGCAGCTATGACTCCTTTAGGACATCGTTTAGGTCACTTAAGAACAACGCCTTAGGGTCTCTTCTAGACCTGCGTTTAGGGCACATTGACAACGTTAGAACTTCTCCTTGCTATGCTATAGAAGCCTCCTCCATGACTGCATTGAGGTCTTTATGACTGTGCTAAGGTCTCTCCTCCATGACTGTGTTAAGTGTTAGGGCATCTCCTCTAGGGCAGTGTATAGACCTTCTCTTCTTAGGCCTCTCTTTCCACTAAAACCCAAACGAGTGGAGAGAGGGATCACAAGAGATGAGTGACCAAATGACTTGAAGACCTCTCCTATTTATGGTGAAACATTGAGGATAGGTTGGGGTAATTTGGTTGTTGGCCGACCTTGACGAATTGTCACATAACACAAATAAATTCATATCTCCATGAATACATGTCGGAATCGGATGATCTTTAAATCAATCCTACACCTCTCAACGAGAGGAATCCAAGAAAAATATCAGCTGCCATAAATAAGTAGACCCACATGGAGTTTGGCCCTAGTTACCAATTTTAACACTCCCTCTCAACTAGGGAGAACTCCATCTGCTAATACATCTGCCAGTCTGTACTATCTCTGCCATCAGTGCAGGGCATTGCACTTCTCTGCTGAACTATGAAGAAGAAGAAGTGATAGAGTCCCAGAGTGATGGAGCCTACACCTCTCGACGAGAGGAATCCAAGAAAAATATCAGCTGCCACAAATAAGTAGACCCACATGGAGTTTGGCCCTAGTTGCCAATTTTAACACTCCCCCTCAACTAGGGAGAACTCCATCTACTAATACATCTGCCAATTTGTACTATCTCTGCCATCAATGCAATGCCTTGCACTGCTCTACTCTGCTGAACTATGAAGAAGAAAAAGTGATCGAGAATGTATCATACCATCCTCTACTGACCCGAAGTCACTTCCATATAAAGAGAGTGTATCATACCACTCTTACTGATCCGAAATCAATTCCAAATAAAGAGAGTGTCTCATACCACTCTTACGGATCCAAAATCAGTTCCAAATAAAGAGAGTATCTCATACCACTCTTACTGACCCAAAGTCAGTTTCAATTGATCCCAGATCAATTCAAAATAAAGAGAGTATCTCATACCACTCTTACTGACCCGAAGTCAGTTTCAATTGATCCCTAATCAATATCATCCTAGCATAGGGAGTACAGTACTACATGATGCGTCCATCAGTAATACTATGGTCCCTATCCTCATTTCCCTACTCATTGGCAATATGAGAGGTACTTCCCATGAGTCTCAGACTGCATGGGTAGGATGTCTCAGCAGGAGAAGGACGAACCACTCATTCTGCCTACATAAGAAACCACTTGGGGAAGGCTGAACCACTCACACTATGGTTGCTCATCACTCCAAGAAGTACCCCAAGCCCCCTGAAGCTCCCAGAGCTCAATGTCCATATCATACAGGACCCTCAGGAGAGAGTCTCTCCACGACTCCTAGTCGTTCTCGAAAAGTCAAGAATTTGACCTTTCCCAGGGGCTTCATCTGAATATCGACGACCTGCACATCAGTCCCAGAGTGATGGAGCCTTCTTGCTCCCCGTTGTACCATATCCTAGATAAAGTGGTACCTGATGTCTATATGCTTGGAGCGATCATAGAACATGAGATTCCTCAACAATCGAATCCCCCTCTGGTTGTCACAGAAGATCACGATGGTATCCAGCACGTGTCCAAACAGCTCACAGAAGAGCTTCCACAACTAAACAGATTCACAGGAGGTCATACTCACAGCTATGTATCCGGCCTCAACAGTGCTCAAAGCAACCAACTTCTGGTTCCTTCTCATCTAGGATATTGAAGCAGAACCCAAAGAGAACCAGCACCCAGAAATGCTCTTGCGATCCTCCACACTGTCTGTCCAATCAGCGCTAGAATAAAAATGCATCCTCACAGCTCCAGCAGTGTATCTCAGTGCATGAGTGATTGTGCCCTGAAGATATCTCAGAAGATTCTTGGCACCAATCCAATGAGGCTTAGCCATATGTTGGCTCAACATGCTAACTGCAAAACATCTATCCGGACGGGAGTTCACCAAGAACATCAATGCTACTATGAGTTGACAAAACTCAGAGGCATTTCCCAAATCAGGTCCGGCAGCACTACCGCATAACTTCTTAAAGTTAAGCTCCATCGAGGTAGTCACGGGCTTGCAGTTCACCATTCCAAATCCGGAATCCAACTCCCTCTTACTTTTGCAAATGAGAGGGTCTATACCTGTCAAAAAGAGGTCGTCCTCATAAGGTACCATTATGAGAGGTCTATCATCCACAACCTTAAAGCAATGGTTTGGATCGGCTTCACTCCTAATGAATCTCAACTTCTTCAGCTAGTTATCAATCCTCTCATACCAAGGCCGAGGTGTTTGCTCTAAATCATAAAGAGCTTTCTTCATCCTGCATACATGAGATTCCCATCATGAATCTCAAACCCCTCGGGTTGTTCCAGATTTGTGGTCTTGCTATTACATGAGGGGAATGGTCCCCTTGTAAGATTTCCTTCGGTAAATATCTCGGACATGTACCTTTATGCTCTTCTTTGAATTCAGGAATCCCTGTCACCATCTGTCTCACATCGGGTAGGACCTTACAATGAATATGGGCAAACCTTCAATGCCATAAAAGAGATGTGTCACACGACATGGTCCCCAATGGACTTCCAACAACTTGATACAAATTGCCAACCCTAAACCCAAGAGTAAAATCATCTTTAAAATTCCTTTTCCAAACACATACCTTTCTATCGATGAATGCCACCTTGTAACCTTTGCCTTCCATTGCCAAAATGGACACCAGGTTCTCGTGTTACCCTCATTCAAGAGTAACATTCCCTACACCCTTTACAGGATAGGTGGCATCATCTACAAGAATAATCTCCAAGATTGTCTCCTTCTCTATCAAATTAGAGAGAGCTTCGTTGTATCCAATGAAGTGCCTTGAGGCACCACTATCAATAAGCCAATTTCCCAACAAGTCCGGAGGAGAGGTAGTGGAGAAGGCCGACATAAGATAATACTTAGAAACAACATTTGATTTCATACTTGGAGTTTCTTGCTTTCTTGAAGAGTCGACCATTTCCATGATGTCGTGCATTCCTTTTTCCTTTGCCATTGTACTTGCCATTCCTTCGATCATTAAAGATGCCCCTGGAATGA
Source organism: Pinus tabuliformis (assembly GCA_031772625.1). Classification (NCBI taxonomy): domain Eukaryota; kingdom Viridiplantae; phylum Streptophyta; class Pinopsida; order Pinales; family Pinaceae; genus Pinus; species Pinus tabuliformis. The sequence goes on along the minus strand of CM062816.1, from coordinate 708,224,305 downwards.
TTGTGATCATCATCATGAGATGTGTCCCTTCTATTTGGACACTCCCTCGCAAAATGGCCAAACTTATTACAAGCAAGGCATCTGCCCTTCCTTCCACCCTTAGATCCAGACTTTCCATTGAAGCGACCTTTAGGTAGGCCACCAGATGCTTGACAATGGAATCTCTGATAATCTTCTTCGCTTCGATTCCACCCTTGGTGTACATTCCACCTATAGACAGTGACTGACCTTCATACAATGCTCCAATGAAACGTTGCATTATAGGACTGCTTACCTTATGAATGCAGCTCCTAAAAAAAGGGGTCTCCAACTACTGGCTATGGCCTGTGGCCTAGCCCAGCAGTGGACTGCAACTATAGTCTCTCCATACAATGATCCAAACAACCCTTACATAGCAGCCTCTAGCTCCTCCTTACAGCGGATTCTTTTTCCCTTCAAATCAAGCTCAAGGATCATCACCAACATGCCCAGACAATCCTCAATTGGGCCACGCTATCACCTACAGCAATGTGGCATCATGACAGTGATTAAGGTGACTGCAACAAGGTCTCTTTGAGCTGTTAATAGAATGCGGTTTTGGTCATCTCAAGATAGCATGTAAGGATCTCTTTGAACAACAAATAAGAGTCTTCACAAGACTACTAATGGGCCTCTCTTAACAGCAGATTAGGGTTGCGTAATAAGGACCTTGAGACAACGGATTAGGGCCACTTTCATGCTGCGTATAGGTACTCCTTTTGACAGCTACAGGTCTCCCTTTTAACTGCAGCCAGACCTCCTTGTAACAGCAGCTAGGTCCTTAGATGACTGCGGCTTAGATCCCTCCCTTGGACTGCGTATAAATCTCTTCCTTGACTGCGTCTAGAGTACGTTAGAACACCAGCGTATGACACTTGTTTGGACTACCGCTAGGGCTTGTTAATGCCTCCTCTATACAGAGTATATGTGCCTCCTTTTGCTACATATGAAACCCTCATTGACTGCGTCCTAGGTGTCTTCTTTCTCTGCGGCTATGACTCCTTCAAGACAATGTTTAGGTCACTTAAGAACAACGGCTTAGGGTCTCTTCTAGACCTGCGTTTAGGGCACATTAGATTAATACCTATTAATATTTTTAATTGGCTAAGATCATTTTAGCTTGATCCTCGTCTTCTTCTAGAAGTTACACCCACAATTAGATTAATACCTATTACTATTTTTAATTTCCTAAGTTTAGACTTAAGGTCCCATTAAAAATTATTAATTATTTTAATAAAATATTCTCTGGGTGGAATTTCCAAAAACTCTTTCTGGGTTCTTTGGAATACATGTGCCCAAGCCTCGCTACAAAATTTTAGGCCTAGAGCACATCTGATGCTACCCCAAATCAACATTTTCCTCCAGCCAAATCAAATTGCTTTTCTGAAGCAATTGCGCTACCTCACTAGGGAATAACTCGACTCCTTGCTGCTGCCTCTCCGGATCTAGAAAACTTCCTCTGGATCACTGTCTTTGCCCCTCACTATCTCTACTTCCTCACTAAAGCTCAAACTCTCCGGCAACTGACTGCTACTACTCTGGAAAATCGAATTCTCCAAGTGTCTTTGGTGTATTCTTCATCACCACGTCGATCCCTTCTTAATCTTCCTATTGGGACTCCAAGAACCAAGATTAAATCTTAATCGATGGCTCAAATCATTCATGGATCGATCAGTGTGAGTTTCTAGAGAATTCTCACATTGACTTAATTAATTCTGATTAATTAACCAGTTTTCCTAAGTCTTCTAGAGAATTCTCACATTGACTTAATTAATTCTGATTAATTAACCAGTTTTCCTAAGTTTAGACTTAGGAAACATTAAAAAATTGGTTAATAATCTAATTAAGTCATCTCTAGGTGGAATTTCCAGAAACAATTTCTAGGTTTTGGAGATTTCATGTATTCTAGCCTCTCCACCAAATTACATGCTAGAACACATCCGATGCTACAAAAACTAACACTCCCTCTTAGCGAGGACTGTGTTCTCTCTAGTGTTGCACATCCTGTCACAACACCCTGTCTTTGTATCACCTCCTATCACGCTATTGATTTCTAGCCATGCTGCCCACGAACCACTGCACAACACTGACACCGATTCTATGCTGCTTCTAACACTACCATATTGCATCTGCACTGCAACTCCCTCTCATCTGTTACTGCTGCAACTGCAATTACTACAACTGCGAAGCATCCTAAATACTGAATCATTTGTGTTCAGTATGATGTGTCTGTCTCCTGAGTCTTTGACTGCTACTAGCATCTGCACTGCCACTAAAGACTCTGTGCTGCTGCTAACTCTGCACTGAGCCACCTGCTCTATTGTTAACACTGCACTGCGCTCCTCAACATTTAATTGGTACTAATCTGCAATTGTCACTCTGGTACTGACTGCATCAACTACCATTGATTCATCCTGCTACTGAATATTGTGCCCCCCCTCCCCCCTTAGCCAGGTAAATATCGATGAAGTGGACTCCTCAAAGATCATGCCCCATCTTTGTAGCTCTTTGGGGCTACAACTCCAACTCACCCCACCTCACTCCTGGAGGTATGGTTTCCATCATCGCGAAGTCTTCCTCTATCCTGGAGGACAACCTATCTATCTTAGCATGTGTTGTTGCCTAGTCCTGCTTCTCCTTCTTGTCCTTCTTTCTAAGAGGACACCAAGTACTGTAGTGGCCCAACTCGCCACACCCGAAGCACTTGACCTTAGATAGGTCCTTCTTCTTCTTCTACTCCAACTGTCCCTGACTGGGACCCTTTAATGCGAGGGCCACATTCTCCTCCTCCTTCACACACTTCGGCTCGTTGCTACTGATGGAGCTCTTTAGAAGAGCTCGCCTCAACTCCTCCTGTTGTAAGTCATCCCACATTTTGTCCCATCCTAGTAGCGTGTCTCTTCCCAATATACTTTGGATGAAGACTTTCCAATCCTCAGAGACAATGTTCAGTACCAACCTCACTAGCTCTGATGGTTGAAGCACTGTCCAACAACTGCAAGCTAGTCTCGGACCTCCCGAATCCTAGTGAGAAAGGGATATATGCCTTCCCCTTTCTGCATCCTGTTGCATCTCAACTTTTCTTCCAAAAGCATCTTTTGCCGCTTGGAAGTACCCTGGTATAGCGTGGAGAGAGCTACCCACATTTCCTTGGCAGTATTCTTGCCAGAAATATGCGAGACTATGTGATCTCAGACTCCATCCAAAATCATCCTCTTCCACATGCCATCTCCTTCCTATATTCCTTCAGCTGATCCACATCCTGGGGAACTGCCACCGCATTATCTATGTAGGCTTTCAGGCCATCCTCTTCCCCACGCCATCTCCTTCCTGTATTCCTTCAGCTGATCCAAATCCTGGGGAACTGCCACCACATTATCTATGTAGGCTTTCAAGCCATATTCATCTAGAAGGAAGGACATCCTAGCCTTCTAGATGACATAGTTAGAAGCTCCATCCAACCTATCCTGATCTCTAAGCCCTGCTGTGGCCATCTCTGATCAAGTCGAAAACTCTCTCTTTCCCTGTGCTTGGTTGTTGGTTCTGTTATACGCACTCCTTTCCGAGTGAGAGAATCTGCACTCGGCTACTACTAATCTGCGGCTGGAAAAATCGAACTTCTGAGACTAGAAATTCCTTGAGAGAAATTTTCCCTCTGTTGTGTGCTTTTCTCTTCTACCCGATGCTAGTTCTACTGCAGTAAAACCCTCTGCATCCAACTAGAAATTTGCTCAACGAAAATTTGAGTTATTGTTGCTCCCTCTGACTGCTAGAATCACAATCCCGGGCAATTCAACTTTTTTGCAACCCTGCAACTGAAAATCGAATTTTTTGCCCTAGCAATTCGACCTGCCTAGCAATGAACTGTGTTGCCTCTAGGAATTTCGGCCTACTACTCCTACTAAACAGCGAAATTCCTTCTTTCGCTTGCTAGGCCTTCTCAAGGGCCCAATGAATCACTATATTGATCATTCTGACCTCTTCAGAGGCTTATTCTTATGTTATTGAGCTATCTTGGTGGGCTTGTCACCAAGGAATGTTATTGTAGCACATTATTTTATTATTTGGGGCTCAATTAGGCCATATTAGGAAAATCGAACTCATTAGTGATTGTATAAATACAACTGAGGTGATTCATTTTCATCACCATCACTTGGATGGGGTTATTAGCTCTTGTGAGATTTTCGCTATCCATTTTGGAGGACGAGTTTGGATGATATGGATGAATTTTGATATTTGGATCTATCTCTCTTGTCTTGGAGCTTCATTATTGGCATAATATGATGATTGGATATACTCTTTTGTACATGTAAGTGTTTTTTTCATGATTATTCTTGTTATTTACTTTGTCACATGAATGTTGCTAGGATTTTCGCTATACAAGTCTGAAATTTACTGCTTTCCTATACTAATTGGTGGAAATTTGATCTTTTATAGCATTGCATCATGTCATGGACCATGTATGAAAGGGTGAATGTTCCTAGAGATAATTTATGTTAAATATATCTCGATAAATCATCAATTATTGCAAATCAAAGTATAAATTCCTTGAAGTAGCTGCTCTCATGCCCTAATTCCATGCGAAGTTGCTTGAAGGCCCCCTTGATTGGGTAAATTCTTTCCAAATAAATCCTCCTTGACTCCATTTCCCAAAGGAGGGGGCACTAATCCTTCCATAGGTGGTCACTTTCAAAGCTTATTTCTCTCACATTTCCTTCTCTTTCTAGGCCTAGCTTCCATAAGGTCACCTAAGGCATCAATTATCTCACGTTTTAACCAGCAAAAGACTTCGCCCTCTTGCCCATTATTGCATTGGGGTTTCCTCTAGAGGCCCTCCAAATTTCATGAAATTTCGATGGTGGGATCTCAAGATATTGGAAGCCCTAGCTTAAGGATCGTTTCTTGCCCTAAGTTTCCTTTGGTTAGTGACCTCACTTCGATCATTGTACTTTATTCCAAGAAGATTTTTCCATTGATCTTCTTCTCTTCCATAATTAGGTCAAGCCCCTCTTTAAGTGATCAATCCCACTTCCTTAACCTAAATTTGGGTCCACTTGGTCTCGTGCGGTTCCACGACCCAACAATTCCAATTCCACAAAGATCATACAAAGATTAATTCTCCATAAAGATTTCTAGGCCTAGGAGATAAGGATTTCTAGGCCTAGGAATCATCCTTACACGATATATTCCCAAACCCTAGCCTTGAGAATCCATTTAGCCCTTACTAGAGAGCCTATCACCTTGTTTCCCAAGCAAGCAAACCATACAATTGAGTCTCTCTTGTGAATAGGCCTTAGGAATCACTCCTGATCCTCTCCTTGGCCTACTCATCTAGTGATTCCCCTTTATACCGGGTCTCCTCCCATTGGTAAAAGTCCGTAAAGAGCAGGGAGCCTTAGTTGAGGTGACAGTGGGCTATTGCTCCATTGTTGCCCTTGACCTAATAGTTGCGCTTTAGGATCCCCTCCTATTGAGGGGTAGCATTGTTTATTTGGACTTTATTGCTTTAAGGAAGAGGATGTAAAGCTAATCTTCACCTCTTTATCCAAATTCCGAAACCCTGTGACATTGGGCTCTATTACCTATTTAGACTCTATCAATGTTCTTGTTGCTTTAAGGAAGAGGATGTATATATCATTTTATATACCCTAGGCTCTACTACCTATTTAGACTCTATCAAAATTGCTTTAAGGAAGAGGATGTATATATCATTTTATATACCCTTCTTTCTGTTTTCTCTCAATATAATTTGTCTTTGTAAATACAAGAAGTATATAGAAAATAAAGGGCAACCTCATTCTGATAAAAAAAATTAACACAATTCTAAAATTTCACCTCATTTACTGAACGTTTTTTAGATCTAATGATCTGAAATTTCATGAGTTATTGAGTTTTTCTGGATCTAATCTAGGTAAATTTTCAGCCTTAGGGTTTATCTTATAAGAATAATATTTTACCTCCCTTGAACACAATTTCACCCTACAACCACAGAATAAAGAATAACACAATGCTACAGATCTCAAGGAACACTTTTCAAGTCGTAAAAGATAGTGGTGAACCTGCTCTGTTCCTGATATACACTAAATCACTTCAATTTAACTATATGTTATGTCAAATCAGCATGAAAACAAGGGCGTGGCTGAAATATACTCAATCAAAGAAGACAACAAACATTGAAAATCAAATCTGAAAATAAAAGTAAAAGATAGTAGTGAACCTGCTCTGTTCCTGATATACACTAAATCACTTCAATTTAACTATATGTTATGTCAAATCAGCATGAAAAACAAGGGCGTGGCTGAAATATACTCAATCAAAGAAGACAACAAACATTGAAAATCAAATCTGAAAATAAAAACTATATATATATAATGTAGTACATACCATAGCTTTATCACAATGCTGGTACAAGTCAAACTCTCGCTAAGGAAATCATAAGAAACTCATAACCATCAACTCCTCCGAGATAGGAGTCCCTCAAACCACCACTGGTCACTCCACAAAAGGTCCACAAAAATTCTTCAACACGCTACTGGTTGGACCAAAGAATTGCAGCAAAATATATTTAACTCCTCAACCACACCTTAAATTGTGAAGCAAGGGATTGTGCAAATTTATGAAGTTGGTTTGCATACAAAATCTCAACTTGCACAGATGTATTCTATTCGTATAAATGATATGCAACTAACTAAACGTCATAAATGATATGCAACTAACCTATCACGAGTTAAGGAAAAATGGCTTTCTCTTCTTGTGGTATGCTCAAAGAGAGGTAAACATAAGGCCACCGCATCACATGGATACAAAGTTAATCAAATGAGAGTTTAACTCAAATCAATGACCATTATGCTACTACCAGATTAATCAATCCTTAATACTCCAATTTATCATATAATTAATTTAGATCATTGTAATTTAAAGAAAAAACATTCAAAAGGATACGTAAAATAAAACTAAATGTAACTAAGGAAAGCTACATCCATTAATCAAACAAAATAAACATGCAGCAAATCAATGGAAATGCAAAAGGGAATTTGCAGCCATTGAGAGAAAAGAAAACCACGCCAATTTAATATATGGCTGAAGGGGATCCAACCCGAACCTGAATTTGTAGCTTAGGAGTTGGCCTTTTTTCGGAAAGATTATATCCGCAATGGTAAAACATTATTCACAGTAAGAAAGCACTTGAAAAGAAAGGGATGTGATCTTTGTATTAACTGAAAATCAAAATTGCATTGTTCCATGGAAGGAAAAACGAAATCTGGCTTTTGCCAACTAGCCTGTAAGAGCACTTCCAGAAATTAAAATGAATTTTGGCCTTTGCCTATTAGCCTGTGAGAGCACTTCCACTCCCTCCTTAAATGTAAAAATGTTTTTGGTTTTCCCTAGGGAAAAGTTTAGAGAACCCACTTCTCATTCAAATGGTTTCCTACAATATTGCACCATACAAACTAATTATTCAAATTTGGCATAACCCAAGCAAAATCAAGTCAAAACATATCAAATTCAAAAGCAATTATTAAATAATCTTGAAATGACTTTATTAATGATTTGGGAAGGCACTAAGTATAGAAAGCGAAATGTTAAACAATTATAGGAGACAAAATCGATGAGAAAAAAATGAGGAAAGAGAGTAATTTTGGGTCTCATCATTAGCATCAACATGAAAAAATCCTCCCTTAAACAAACAACAACCTTATATCATACAAGCTCTTCACACTAGCATTGTTATCTTCTTTACGGCTCAAACTAGCAGGCTTGGCAAGGTCTAGCCAAGATGCCAGATGATAAGCACACAGGAAATGCACACAGTAACCTCAATGCAGTTTCGTCTCACTCTTTGGCTGCTCCCTACGCAACACATACTTCACCAAGCCCTAAGAGTAACCAGTTACTACAAACAAAAAATTGAGAAAGTTAGGAGTTAAGGGGAAATAATTAATTGATCTAATATATGATAATTAACTGCAGAAAAATACAACCAGCAAATAAAATAATAATCATGAACAGTGCCCCAAAATTGAGTATGAAGACACTTCCCAATGTTGATAAAATCATTGAGAAATGAACACACTTCCCAATGTTGATGAAATCATTGAGAAATACCGTTTGTTTGGGGCTGGAAATGATGAATTAGCTTGCTTCTATAAACCTATAAATATATAATTCTGCGAAAACCCGCAGAAACCAGCAAGCAAAGGCCCACTTTGCAATCTTACAAGCCTAGAAATGATCTAGAAACCTATGTCTATTGATTGGAAATGTTAGTACAATGAAATATAAACAATATGATCCTACTAGCACTCCAATTGACTAAGTTTTCATGGATATATTCAGATCTGGAAATTATTAATCAGTTCTCGGGTCCAATCCCTAAGGTATTGGAAATGAATGTCCCAATTGAGATAAGCCCTGTTGCAATTGTTAGGACAGCTGAAAACACTTCAAAAATGAATAATAATCTGTTAATGTACTTTACAAGAGCTACTTAAGGTTAGAAGGGTTAGAAACAATTTCATGTATCCCAAGGCTTGTAGGTGTTGAAGACAATCAGATTGATAAATTCACCTTCAAAACCCTCAAGAAGATAATGCTCAATCAGAGTTGGGAACTAGCCTTTTAGGTGCCCTAAGTAGAATCTAGATTTGAGAAAGTAATCCGCAGAAATATTCAAGACAAGATGGTGAAAAGATTCACAGGTTTAAATTTTATTTTTAATGATTATTTTTCCATTTTTTGAATTATTTTTAGACTTTTTAAATTTAAATAAAATAAAAAAATATAATTGTAGAAATTTTGAAAAAAGGTGATTGGTTTGTTGGAATAAAGATTGCTCTTATTTTCACTAGGGTTAATGGGTCAAATTGATGCCCTTCTTAACTTAGTTGACCAATGCCTATGGATTAGGGCTATAGGTGGAATCCTAAAGAAATCACCTCAAGCCTAATCAAGAACAAGATATGGAACCAAGCCCTACTAAAAGGAATTCCGCTTATTGTAAATCCTTCAACCAATAGAATAGATCAAATATGATGCAAAATAAATTGGAACCCTTAATGAGGAACTTAGGGCATAATCCAACAAGGGAAGAAAAGCCTTACCTTGTGTATCAACAAAAGAGAAGTGTGCCCTCCAAGTGAGAAATTTTACTTTCAAATGGATCGATCTAATTAGCGTAGCCTTTGTAATAGTCTTTAGTATTTGATATCAACCAAGAAAGAGAAGGGAAACTCCGAGATGAACAACAAAGCTTTCATGAAAATAATTCACAATTTGAAAAATGATCTCAACAATGGCACGCCTACGAACAGGGATCCCCATCAGTGCCCAACTTCAGGCCATCAAGCCCACCTCATCGGGCCCCCATTGCGTAGAGATGTCACGGCCAGTGATTTCCTCGGTTGAACCCGCGGCCAAGGACTTTGTGGCCATTCACTTTCCCACAGCCATAACTTGGTTCCAATGCTCGAGCTCATCCTAGGCACCATTTCACCTCAATCCGCAACCATACAGCTGGCATTCTCATTCACTGGTTCTTTCCCGAATTGAGTATGGGATTCTTTAAGAACAAAAGAACTTGAATGGCAAGAGGGGAAACTTATTTGAGTAGCAGCGGCCACTATCCATACGCAAAAACAAAGCGAATTGTTACAGGACACATTTTCGCCATCTTCCTTTGCACTCTTTGTTACCAATGTCGGTCATTTGAACGAAAAAAAGAGACTCAAATAAGGTTTCGATATTTGAGGCGCAGACCAGGAAATGCGGCGCAGACCAGGAAACGAGGTGCAGACTAGGAAACAACAGAGGCGCATACCAAGAAAGGATGGTCGCTGCAACATGATTTTGGGATGCATGCTAAGTGTTTGAAAAATACCACAAATCAATTGTATAACAACTGAAGTAACAGTTCCTGTCTGTGCAGTATTTTTTACAGGACCTCTGATGGACTTAGACATGGACGTCAACCAATTCCTTGAAATCCTATCAGAGCCCCCAGCTTCACTTGAACCCGTAGTAATAGTGGTAGTAATAGCGGTTGAGGGTCAAGGGGAACAACTTGAAACTGGGGTCCATGAAAAGGCCATGGAGTCGGATTTCTACTGCGGAAAATGGAATTTCTGAAAACTGAAAACAACAAGCTTCGTTTAGAAATACACACCCTCTCTGCTAGAATTTCGGAGGTGGAAGGGGATAATTTGTCCCTTAAGAAGATAGTACGTGAAAACAAAGAGCATGAAATTCTCCATCCTCCAAATGATATGTTGCATGCATAAATTCTCAACCTGAAAAGCAAGCAAGAAGAAATCTAATCCCAGCAGACCACCTTCAAACAAGAAACTGAGACATACATCAATTCTTGGGCACAGGTGGTTCGGGCAAATGATAAAACTCCTACCCCTCTTGCAACAGTTGAGGAGGTGGTACAAGCAAAACTTCTGGAAGAACGCACCAGACGGGCAAGACAATTGAATCTCAAAGTGAGAGGTCTCCCCTTACCTCACCCTTCTTCGGATCCTATTGAAGTGGGGGCTAGGTTCCTTCGGGATACCCTTAGCCTCCCTGATATAGCTCTGGATAAAGCCTGGCTGGCCTAAGACTCCACTCTCTTCCTCAAGTTCCAGACTGCATCTGATTGACTCCGCACACTCAAGGCTAAGCGGAAGTTGTTTTCTCTTCCTAGCAAGATTTTCCTGGATGAGGACCTCACTCGAGCACAGGTTGTGGAACTTGAACAATTAAGAGAACAGGTTATGGCAGCACGATAGGTAGGGAAATGGGCAGTTATCAGGAATCTCTGGGCAGTCGTTCGGGACTCCTCCCCAATTGGTTGGGAACCCCGAACTGGAGGTTCCAAATGACGGGCCCACTTGGGGAGACGATAGGATACAGGCATTTCTATCCGCTGTTGGAATGGCAATGGATCTTTCTGCTCATCGTCGAGCCTCTTGAATGACGCTCTCGAATCAACAAACATCCTTTTCATGACCGAGACTCATGCGAGCCCTGTTGAACCTCTCCTAGATATTGCAGGTTACCATTGGTTCTCAGTTTGCATGCAGGATACGAGGAGCTCGGGAGGGGTCAGAGGATCAAGTGGAGTTGATTGTTTGGCTAGTGAATCACTCCGAAATAGGGTATCTTTGGTAGCCGGAGATGAGTTTGCCAGGTTTATGTGGATTCGGATTAGCGTCGGGGTCTCTCCTCCGAGGGACATCTACATTGCAGTTTGTTACTTTCCCCCAGCCTCTTCACCATTTTCCATCCATAATGGCTCAAATGGGGACCCCTTTATAGACTTGTACACCAACATCACCCAGTACTTTGCTAATGTGGAAGTCACCCTCCTAGGTGACTTCAATGCTCGTACTAGAGATCTCCATATCCCTCTTCACGATCAATAAAAGGATGTGTTTTGTACCCAAGGGATCGATCCAAATTCAGTAGGGCTTCACCGGATGTCTGATGATTCTTTGGGGCCCACCATAGTTTATGGTAAGCATCTATTGCAGTTGGGGGAATCACAGTGGTTGTTGATTTTAAATGGTCTCCCCTATTTCCCAGACTCCCGCTTTTTCACATGTCGACCATATGGCGGGGGTGCGAGTGTAGTTGATTATGTCCTCGCTAGCCAGAACTTGCTCCCTTTTATTCTCCATCTCTCGGTCCACCCCATCCCCCTTGTTGATCATGCACCTCTTTCCTTCTCTCTCCGGTTTGACCCTCCCCTTCCACATCATCCTTCCCCTCGGGGCCCACCCAAAACCACCTTTCGATTTGACGAAGGCGACCCGACATCTTCTCCTCTACCCTACGCATGATGCTCCCATCGGACTCCCGGAGACCTAATTCTCCGAGAAAACACTACGCATGATGCTCCCATCGGACTCTCGAAGACCCAATTCTCCTTGCTTGTTTCTCCTTCCACTAAATACACTCATCTTTCATCTATCATTTGGGAAGTAGCACTTAAATCCTCCCCCCACTCCACTTGTTCCACTTCCATCTCCCCAAATGTTGGATCTTGCCCCATGAACAAATGGTACGATGATGAATGCAAGACTCTACATTGAGAAATTCGATATGCTTTCACCCACTCTCAACCCTTCTACCTCGACCTCAAAGCTTCTTATCATTGTCTCCTTCGTCTTCTCAATGCTTTCACCCACTCTCAACCCTTCTACCCCGACCTCAAAGCTTCTTATCATCGTCTCCTTCGTCGCAAGAAACGACTCTTTGTCTCTCATAGAAGATGAGAAATTTCTGCTCTCGTTGCCCACTCCCCTTAACAATTTTGGCGTACCATCCTTCCCCGACGCTCCCCTCTTCCATCTGACCTCGACCCTACATCCATGTTCTCTCACACTTCCAACCTTTATGATATTCTGGGAAGCTCCAAATTCATGTTACCTCCCCACTCTCTTCCTGTTACCTATTCTCAGACAAAGATATTAGAGAGGCCATTTGGGTGATGAAAAACAGCAAAGCAACCGATGAGGAAGGCTACCAAGCAGAGTTCTTTAAGCACGGTTTCCGTGCTTTGGTTAGCTACTTGGCTGATCTCTTCAACCATGTAGTCCATGAAGGTTTTCCACCGGCATGGTCACACCACATCATCCATTTGATCCACAAATTAGGTTCCAGTTCAAATCCCAATAACTACAGAACGATCATGGTGGGCCACACATTCTCGAAGTTGTATGCTACTGTTCTACATACAAAGCTCTCCAGTGACCTTGAGCAGAGACAACTCAGAGCTAGGGGACGGGGAATTTTTCAACCAGCTCATTAGACCATTGACCACATCTTCACCCTTAGCGCCGTGATTGAGGGGGCATGACATCGCTCTTCGAAAGTCTATTGTTGTTTCGTGGATTTTCAGAAAGCTTTTGACTCTGTTCCGAGGGAAGCCTTACTCTAAAGACTCAGAGATATTGGCATCTCGGCAACCCTATTGACAGCTATTATGCTCTTATATGATTCCATCCTTGGTCGTCTTCGCATAGCTCATGGGATGTTTGATTTCATCCATAGCACTATTGGGGTTAAGCAGGGTTGTCGACTACTCCCTACCCAGTTTGGGATCTATATTGATGAGTTGGAGGCATTTCTACGCAAGCATATCCAGGACACTGATGGCTGCCTTCTTCACTAGGTTTTGATATCTATTTTACTCTTTTCTGATGACGTGGTCCTCCTCTCCTCATCCCCATAAGGATTACAGAGGCAGTTGGATGCCTTAGCTCTGTTCTGCAATCTTCGATAGTTGACGGTCAACTTGGGTAAAACCAAGGTTATGATCTTCGATGGGGTGAAGAAAACTTCAGACCTTCAGTTCCTATTCAGAGAGGAGGAGGTTGAGATCACCAACACATATACTTACTTGGGGGTGTAATTCTCAGGTCCCTGCTTCAGTTTGCGACCAACGCTTCAACGTCAAATCAACAAAGGATATCGATCCTTAGCCCTTCTTGAGAGACAGTGCTTTCGACATCACTTCCAGGACATCTCGTCCAAGATGAGCCTCATGGACACCTTGATCTGTCCCATTGTTCTATAGGGCTCAAAGATTTGGGTACCGTCTTTACTTGAGTTAGATTGGGCTTCAGAGAGAATCCAGACTCTTCTTCTCTGCCACATCATTAAATGCAAACAGACAATACCTCAACACATCATCCTTGCAAAGTTTGGACCTCAACCCTTTCGGCTTGAGATGGTCTTCAGATTGGTCTCATTCTTGCATCGTGTTCGAGGCTTTGCAAACTCGATAAAGAGTAGGGACCGATATCCTTACTTGGAAAATTTCTCTTCTAAGACTATTGCTCGTTCTACTCCCTCAGGTCGAGCTAGATGTTGGTTTACAAGAGTTTCAGATCTCTCTTAGAGTCAGTGGGCATTCAGTTGTATCGTCTCCCTCCTTTGAGTTTCAGATCTCTCTTAGAGTCAGTGGGCATTTAGTTGTATCATCTCCCTCCTTTCTAATATTCCTTATATGTTCTTGGTCACCTTTTACCTACTAGATAAGAGTTGAACAAGATCATCAGGGAGGACATCTACAGGCGTTTCATCCAAGTCACCTGGGTCAATCCTCCATGAGGGTTGTGCCCAAAGATGGCCTTCTATGTTGAGCACTTCATGGAGTTGAGAGACGGGCTCATTGTTCGACCCCAGTATACATTTCACCATTGGATGCATGCTCTTCACATTCTTTTAGGCCAGTTCAAAGTAGGTTCTCATAGACTTCGAGTAGAGACGGACCACCATATTGATAGACCAGACAGAATCTGCCAAGTATGCCATTTACAGGAAGTGGAGAATGAGGTGCACTTCATTTTTGGATGCCTTGTCGACTACGAGATTAGAGGAAGGTTTCATTACTTGTTCAAAGATTCTCAGACCCTTTCCGACTTTTTCAGGTATCCTGATCAAAGATGTTTGGCCCTATATATGCAAGAGGCTCTCAACTTCCTAGCCCATATTCTTCAGCCTCCCATTAGACTAGACCCCATATAGAGGATCATGACATTTTTCAAGGTATTGCCTTCAGACACAGGCACCAAGAGGTTGATTGATACTAGTTCATATCCAGACTCTAGATCAGTGAGGATCCGTGGGACCTTACCCCGCCACATGAGATTTCAGTAGCAAATCCGTCTCAAATCCGTTCTTGGGAGACAGACTAGGTCCTCCAAACCTCAGCATTGCAGAAACTCCACCAGGCAATGATTTAGTGGACAGTATGCACTTTCCATCGTCCCTTCATTGGGTCGGTAGACTTTGTGGAGTTTTCTTCAGTGTTCTTCATCAGCCTTTGATGTTAGGAGAGATGGGTGTGATCCTCAGACCCATTATAGCTCTCGGTTCTTCTTCGCCATGGAATTCCTTACATTGTATCTTTTATGTTCCTACATTGTACCTTTTATATCCATGCATTGTATTTTTTTTTTATAGGAGATCGTTTGGTTCTCCCACATTATATGGACATCATTGTACTCAATAGTCCCTTTGACCTACTTTGTGGACATAAATATAATTACCATTATCAACATCTCTCCACCTTTTAACTCCCAAAAAAATTGGTGACTTGTCATTCACAAAATGTTTGAAGACCAAACCAAATAAAAAAAATATCCTTTACATTGCTTAAAACCCTCGTAATAAATGTGACGTCCTATCAAAGGAGGCACAACTTGGTAAAAAGGAGGGGAAAATTGGCCTAGAAGTCCAAAATTCCACCAAAACGAAGCTAGACTCTGCTTGAAATAATTATTTGAGTGCAT
This sequence comes from Pinus tabuliformis, assembly GCA_031772625.1. Lineage (NCBI taxonomy): Eukaryota > Viridiplantae > Streptophyta > Pinopsida > Pinales > Pinaceae > Pinus > Pinus tabuliformis. Next base: position 708,209,006 of record CM062816.1, on the reverse strand, counting down.
AAGAGGGGGATCAACTTTCTTTAGAGGCTCCACATTCCTTGTTGATCTTCCTTTAATGGCTAATATTCTCTCAACAGCTAGAAAAAGTTGGATGGATCCCTTCCCTAGTGGAGGAATGACGCTTGAGACTTGATATTAGGCTCCTCTTGCTTGAGTTTGACTTGAAGTGACCTTTGGATAGCTTGGAGACCTCAACGACCTACCTAAATGCTGTTGATTTTTGTAGCATCAGATGTACTCTTGCCTCGAGACTTGATATTAGGCTCCTCTTGCTTGAGTTTGACTTGAAGTGACCTATGGATAGTTTGGAGACCTCAACAACCTACCTAAATGTTGTTGATTTTTGTAGCATCAGATGTACTCTTGCCTCGAGATTTTGCAGAGAGGCTAAGAAACATGCATTTTCCAATACCTAGAAATCATTTGGCAAAATTCCACCTAGAGATGATTTAATTAAAATAATTAAATTTTTTCAATGATTCCCTAAGTCTAAACTTAGGAAATTTGGTTAATGAAAGGGTATTAGGCTCCTCTTGCTTGAGTTTGACTTGAAGTGACCTTTGGATAGCTTGGAGACCTCAACAACCTACCTAAATGTTGTTGATTTTTGTAGCATCAGATGTACTCTTGCCTCGAGATTTTGCAGAGAGGCTAAGAAACATGCATTTTCCAATACCTAGAAATCATTTGGCAAAATTCTACCTAGAGATGATTTAATTAAAATAATTAAATTTTTTCAATGATTCCCTAAGTCTAAACTTAGGAAATTTGGTTAATGAAAGGGTATTAATTAAATCAGGTGTGAATCTTCTAGAACAAGACGAGGATCAACTCCCAATTAATCTTAGCCCTTGATTATGTTTTAATCTTGGCCATTGGAGCTCCAACGAGAGATCATAAGAAGAAGTTCGATGGGCACTTGGAGAACACATCGAACAAGAGAGATCAGAGATCGAATTTCTCAAGAGTAGCAGCGTCGAGTTGTTGGAGTTAGATCGAGTGATCTTCTTGTAGTGAGGGGTAGGGATAGTAGTCCGGAGGAAAGTTTTCTAGATCCGGAGAGTGCAAGGCAGAGAAGGCATAGAGCAGTTCAGTGAGGCAGCAAAGCTTCAGAGGGAGTTTGAAATTCAGCTGGGAGAGTCAATATCTAGTGCCCGAAGCAAGGTTTGAGACCGAGGGCCAGAGGGTCGAATTTCCAGACAACAGGAGATCAGAGGAGGAGATGACGCAGAGCCCAGTGATTGTGATGAAGAGCTGTGTAGGATTGACGCATAGGCAATGTGGGGCAAGCCAGCCAATCCCTGATCAGTGTCGGATCTCCAGAAATAGTGTGAGATTTCTCTCACTAACTCCTTACCAATATTTCTCTGTATCAGATAGCCAGTTTGGGCATCCAATGATTTGTACTCAGAAACTACCGCATAATAATAAAACCCTCAACTGTTGTATCGGTTTTCCCGCATTGGGTTTTTTCGGGGATATCATCCAAAAACAACTGTGTATATGTGTGTGTCTATTTCTCTCCAGTGCAAGATTTAGTTTCCACAATATTTTATTTTGTGTAGTATGTATTTCGTTATTTGCTATAGAAAACTGCAAGTAATTTGTTCAAGTAACAAATAGGAGAAATATCATCAGTTTGTCGCAGTAGGAATCAGGTAACCGATTTTTCACAAATGCCTCAACATTCACTTTCTCTTTACTTTTTGACCTTCCACAACTAGAAAAGGTGGACAACACTCCTTGCTTGGTCCATTTCCTTTCTTTTTGTGTGATTTAAGGCTTGGACTTGCTTGCTTTTGAATTTTCCTTTGTCAATGATGTGTCTTGGACTTTGCTTTGACCTCTAATTGCACTTTCCACACGTCCCACATTACTTAATTAACCCCACAACTGCCCCAAATTAGAAAACAACCCCTCTAGTTGGTAATCCAAAGTTGGTTAAGGCATTTCTTAAAGAGCATTTTCAATATTTTATCTTGTAGCTAATTTCTCTTGACATGGAGGTTGCAACAGGCCCCTTTAATGCCTTGGAGGATGTGGGACATTGCCTTGGCGAGTGCAAATGCATCATGAACAGTAAGACTACCAAGAAGAATCATGGCCATGGCCAAAGAGGTGTGCATACACCTCCATGATGTCAGCAAGCACAAAAGCAAAGCTAACATGATTGTCCACCATTAAAGATTTAGGAATCACTTTCACAAAACAGACCCAAATTCATAAACTAAGGAAGGATGGCTCAACCAACCAAAGAGGAAAGAACTAGTCTCGACTAATGGGAGAGGAAGGAGCTAGTCTCGACCAAAGGGAAAGGAAAGGGAGAGGAAGGATTGCTTGCTCGAGGAAGGAGAGGAAGGAAGCACGAGAGACAAAAACCAACTTGCTTTCTTCGTTTCGATTCAAATCAGGACATCTCCTTCATTTTCGTGCTCACTCATTCATATGGGTGTGGGTTCATTCACCATCGAATATTTAGGAATCACTTTCACAAAACACACCCACATGGCTTTACATTTAGGAATCACTTTCACAAAACACACCCACATGGCTTTACATTGTTGTTCATATGGGTGTGGGTTCATTCACCATCAAAGATTTAGGAATCACTTTCACAAAACACACCCACATGGCTTTACATTGCTATTAATTGCACGCATTTGGGATTACAATGTAATATCCCTTTTTAATTATTTTATAATTATTGAGAATTTTTCTATACCAAAGAAATTTTCCATACACAATTTGCTGAAAATTCAAATGAATTCCAATAAAAAAATTTGGTGAGCTAGTAACCACAATTTTTTTAAAGAAAATACCACACCAAAATTCCATCCAATTTTATTTCATAAACTGAGGAGAATATACATTACCTTAGATTTGGAAACTTTGGCCAAGAAAACATTTCGCTCCAGAAAATCCTCCATGTTTTTCTCCATGCTCAACTCTGGTTGTAGCTATATTGGCACAATTTGGCTAGCTCTAAAATTCAGCCTTCAGAAATGTTGGAATAATTTGGCCTTCTTCTAGTCTTTCTTCGGTAAGCACCAACGAAAAACCTACAATGGTTCTCCCTGTTCACTAGCTAGAGTGGTTGTTTCGCCACCAAAACTAGTTTTGATCGCTAGGGAGGATAGTTTCACCCTGAAAGAAGATCTACACTCAGGTTTACAATCCCTCATGTAAAGCTCCTAGGGTCCAAAAAAAACAATTCAACAAATATCCAATCACATCCCCAGTGATCTCTTGGTCCTCTTTTTATTATGATGGCATTATCTGAATACCATGGGTCACTTTTTCCTTCAATGAATAGGGTGATTTTTTAATATTCTTTTCCTTATTCACCTTTTCAGTTCCTCCCTTGAGATTCCCTAGTTTATTTCAATCTGTATCCTATGGGAATGAATAGTACTGAGATGGTCTTACTACCAATGTCCAAGAAAAGGGACATTACAATCCTCCCTTCTTGAAATTTCTTTTCCCCAAGCAATCCATACACCAATACTAGGATCCCAAACAAGTATGTGGAAGGCTTCAGCATACATTTGTTGTATCATCTCAGTGCTACTAAGATCCACATCACCCCCATGTACTACTGGTAGACTTGCTAATGATTTCTTGGTTGAACCTCTCCGAAGTTTCCCCTACTCCAATCAGATATAAGTGCAGACTAGGAATCTGTTGTCAAGAAGTTGAGCTCTCATGAAACTACATTCATCTTCTAAACTATATATTTCTTGTAGAAGCTCTAACCTCCCGTGCTCATTAGAAGATCTATTCTCGGAGTATCCCCTCAACAAGTGGGATATCCACCCAACAAAAATGTATTCCACTAGTACCCCAAGAAGGGTCTCTACCATAACAACTTCTTATTCTTCCTAGTCGTGCTTTCTTACTTGGTCAAGCTCTACTATATGATGGCATGATCCACCTCAATCCCATTGCCAAATAGGGTAGTGAAGCTCTACCATATGGTGGGATGAGCCACTTGGATCTCACTGCCAAATAGGAAGTCTAATGCCCCCAAAAAGTTTTTGATGCATTGCAACCCTGGCTAGAATTGTCCTTCCATTAATCCTCCACTTGGTAGGGTACCAACTCATAATCTCCTTCTAGTCTAACTACCATGGGACTCTATCATGGGAATTTCCAACCATACCTATAACACCTGTGGATTACATGATCTCCAGGAGAATCTCTCCCACTAGCCATCATCAATCCCTAAAAAATACCACCATCTTGATGCTACGCTACTCTGATTTCAATTGGGATGCTACTATACAAAGACTCTACTTTCTACTTATGTATCCCAATATGTTGGTTCTCCTATACAAACAACCTGCAATATTGGAGTCTTGCTTCCTCATTGATCCTAATCTTATGTGTCATTGTAATGTCCCTTTCTAACCCTTGGAAGCAAAAGGAGGTTGATTCATAGCCTATCTAGATCCCATGGGCTATCGATAGGAAAAATAAAGGGGTCATCATAATAAGATAAATAAAAAGTCGCTTTCAAGAAATTAAGTGACCCATGGTATTTACCATGGTTTTCAGAGGAGGGAATTATTATTAAGAGAAAAGGAAATAGAAGGAGGGCATGAGAAGGACAAAAATAGGGGAAACCCTAGTTTTTCCAGTTTCGATGTTGAAAGACACGCCCTAGCTAAAGAACATTGGTTTCAGTGTTGAAAGGCACACCATAGCAATTTATTGTATTGCAAGTTGTTTTGTGGCTAAGAAGATTAATTCTGGAGGACAATTCCACAACCCATTTGTTGGCCAAGTTCATTAATTTTCAAGGGCCAAATTTATTTTATTGCAGAAGCAGAGTTCGTGGAGCCAATTTTAGGGAATTGCTAGGCAAATTTCTTCTTATTCTACAAGTTGAATTTATCAAACTGCAAGGGATAAATTTATCATAAATGCTAAGGCCAAATTGGTGATTTGCAAGGCCAAGTTCACAAGTTTTTTGTTGGGTCGAATATCACATTTTTGCTAGGGTCGAATTGCCAAATTCTAAAGCAAGTCAAGCAGCCTATAGGAAGCCAAGTTTATCCAAATTTATCTAATGTGAATTGCCAAACTCTAGGAGAAAAAGAAGGGTGGTTGAATTTGACAATTGTTTGGGCCAAGTTTCCATTTGCCATGATATTCCAAAGGGGCGAGTTCATTTTCCCAAAGGCAAAAATCATCTTTTTCAAGGGCGAAATTATCTAGCCGATTAGTGCTGAATTTTTTGAGTTAATTCTGGAGGACAGATTGTTGGGTAGAAAGAGGTTGAATCAGAGGCCGAATTGTTTCTTATCGGCAAGGCAAATTTCTGGGTTGTATTGTTGGTTGAGTTATCAATGGAAGGGTAGAGTTGGTTCCATATATTGGGAAAGCATTTTTTTCTAAAGTACATTGTCGGGTAGAGTTGGTTCCATATATTGGGAAAGCATTCCTTCGAAGAATTCCTTCAATAAATTAGTGTAAGCCTTGCAACATTTTTATTTCTAGGATTGCATATTTATTCATGAAATTTGTGTGGATCTATGGATTTTTTGGGATAAAATTCTCATGTCATAATTTTCTAAACTAAAACCCTTGAAATTCTTGTAAATTAAATAAAAGGATATTACAATCGTCCCTTATATGTATGAGGGATGAAAAATGGGCATCAGGCACTGCAAGACCTATCTATGTATTGTTGAAGGGGACTACTCTACAACTCAAAAGTCGAGTTGTATTGTTGCCTCCTTCGCATGTCCTATTGTCTCTCCACACTGGCAAGATTGGCATCTATCCTAGCACTCCTGTCTTCCAAGGCCTCAAGTTCACTACACTGTTGTAATATTGTGTCCCCTAGTGCCTAGTCCTTTCCTTTATTGCTGAAAGGTATTTTTTAATCTCTTCCCAAGTATGTTCCTAGTGTATTTATTTGAAAGCCTTGTAGCCATGATGGATGTTTTCATGCCTACTTGCACTTCATTGATGGTTGGTCCATAATGTGAATGGTCAATGATCTCGTCCAATATTGTCGTTTAAGCCTTTAATGCATTCTCCATAAGAGGGGTTTCATGATTCTTCTGATGCCAATTATACCCCTCCTCAAGTCCCTATAAATTTGAAGGTTTTTCATACCCAGTTATACCCCTCCTCAAGTCCCTATAAATTTGAAGGTTTTTCATACCCAATCATCATAGGAGGCTCACCTGTCAAATCTTGAGAGTCAATGCTATTATCATCCTTACGTGTTATGACCCTTGTAGATGATGAGGAATATGCTTCACCAGTGCTTTCTATCATATTCTCTTCTTGATCTAATGTTAGTTTTTTATTGATTTGGTAGCATTCGACAAATTTTCTAGTCTCGATTTGTGTCTAAGAGGCTAAGGAAAACAAGGTCTCCAAAACCTAGAAAAGGTTTTGTGAGATAAGCTTGTGAAACACCTTAATTAAACTGAGTAGCCATCATTTAAATATTTCCTAACTCTAACTTAGGAAAAGTAGTTAATTAAAGTGAATTGATCAAGGAGGGACAACAACAAACAGTAGCTTCAACAGAGACATATGAGTTTTCCTTCAGGTTGGACGAATTTTCATTGATAGCAACTTTGCCTCCAGATGGAAGAGGAGCGGGATGCCTTAGAGTTTCAGGATCGGGCAGGGTCTATGGAAGAGAACAAAAATTGCAGTATACTCTCCTCATGGATCATTACCTTTGCTACAGTGGCCCACGGTATTCAGTAACAGGAGGTTCAAGATGTCAGCAAGGCATAGTCAATCTTGAGAGACAATGCAGAGCTAGCTGCAGTTAGATACTAGAGGAGCATAGAGACAGGTGGGCAAAGTCAGATACTCAGTAGACAAAGCAGAGCTAGTTGCAAGTAGAAGACTCAAGGGACAGTTGCAAAAGACAGTTGCAAGGACAGTAGATCCGTTCTCAATTGTGGTAGTTGCAGTAGCAACAGTTGTGGTAGTTGCAGTAGCAGCGGCAGCATGAGATCAAATGTAGCACAAGCAATGTTGGTAGTAGTACAGGGAGGCACAGTATAGTGTCGGCAGAAGCGCAGATGCAAAGTGGTTCAGCTACAAGGTTAGCAAGTGAATCGGAATATGCGCAGTAGCTTGGTGGACAGTGACAATATGTTGCAGATGTCAGACACTAGTAGTGTGGTCCAACTACGGAGGAGAGATGTTGGAGTGGAGAGAAAACCTTCCTCACTAAGAGGGAGTGTTAGTTTTTGATTAATTTGGTAGCATCAGACAAGTGTTCTAGTCTTGATTTGTGTCTAAGAGGCTAAGGAACACATGGTCTCCCAAACCTAGAAAAGGTTTTGCAAGCATGGTTTTGGTTTCGCGAGATAAGCTTGTGAAACGCCTTAATTAAAGTAATTAGCCATCATTTAAATATTTCCTAAATCTAACTTAGGAAAAGTGATTAATTAAGGAGAATGACTTATGCTCTAGAGACTTCTATAAAATGACTTGGATCAAGTCTGAGATGATCTTAGCCATCGATAAGGATCTAATTGTGGCCATTGATGCTCCAACAAGAGATAAAAAGAGCAAGTCGATGGGATGGAAGGTGACACAATTTACAAAAGGGGAGCAAGTTACCTAGGTAGATCGAGCTATCCAGTAGTGATTGGGCAAGGAAGAAAGTTCGAGCCAGAGACGCATAACATTAGTGATTGAGGGAGTAGTAGAGAAATTTTGGAGAGTTTCCCAACAGTCTTCCAGTGGCGGAGAAGCAGGAAAAGGGAGGCCGAAATCTATCTGTAGAGAGGTTGAATAGCCAGTGCAAGTAGCCAGAAACCCTAGTGTGAGTACCAGAAACAAGGTCGTTTCATTGGGCATCTAGTTGTAATAATTTCTAATTTGTTCGCATAATAAAAGTAACCCTCATATGCTACATCAGTTTTCCCTTCAGGGTTTTTCCAGGGACGTTGGTCCAAATATATTAGTGCCGATTTTATTGTGTGTGCATATATTTCTCAGTTCCCGATTTTTATTTTCTGCGGCATATTTTTATGGTGAATATTGCACTAGTGAATTATTCGTTAATTGTTGTAAACAATTAAACTGCTAATAGTTAGGAGAATAATATCCAGTAATAGAAATCAAGGAATTTTCACATGTAAGGCATTTTTTCCACGCTCGAAATGCACAACTACTCCTTTTCCCTCAACACCATTTGGCTATAATAGATCCTTTCCCTCGCTATCTCCACCCAAGTGACCAGTTGTAGGTGTTTCCTGACAATCCCGCTTCCTTCTTATTTGGTTCTTACCCTTGGAATATTTTGTGACCTGCAACCCCATTAGTTCATTTTTAGTCGACTGCTTTTTGAGCCTTTTTATGTTTTTCTCAACCAATCTTTTTAAGAATTCATGAACAATAGGTGAAACAACATGTTCATCCTCCAAATAGCCAACAACTTTGGTTGCAGCTGCTTGCAAATGGCATCATATTCACCTAAAGTTAAAGACAATATATGTTGCATACTAGTTTTGACAAAGAATGGATGATGTTGTCTAATATTGGTGAAGAAGCATTGGACTATTTGAAGAATCAAACCATCGCACTCTAGCTCAAGCATAATGGCACATGATCTAGTCCTTGCCATAATTTGTAAGACCTTAAGTCTATTACCAAAGGTAGGGCCCTCGATATCACACAATCCATACAAGCTCTCTACAATTAGTTGTAGAACCTTTCGTTAAATGTCATCATTGTAAGGGGAAACAGGAGCACACTTATCCTTGTGATCTCACTAAGGCAAAAAGCAACTACAAGTCTTACCCTCTTCATAAGGGTGTTCCAAAAATGTGTTGGATCAAGGCAAGCATTGATGGCTTCAAAGCAAAACTTAAAATTTTCCAATTAGCTTGGTTTAACCTGGACAAACATGAGTCTAACTCCAAATTAGAGAGGACATCTCCTAACTTCATAATCTTCAAATATGATCCAAGTATGAAGATACAATTTCCCACTTCCTCTTCTTTTTATTAATTTCTCGATTGCTTGTACTAAAGAGTAGCATGGAATCCCTTTGAGAAAGGTTTGCTTGTTATTCTTTGGTCCTTTCTCCATGAAAGCATTATCGTCAAGGAACTAAAGAGCATATTGTTGTACTGATTTAGGAAGAATGTTGATCACCCGATCTTTCACTTGCTATACACAATTGATTCCACTTCTACAGGAAACAAAGACCCTACCTCGCCCATTAGCTCGAACCTTGGAAAAATGTTTTCGTCTTTCAAAGAGATATGCGACTACCTCTACTTTGCTTCTGAAAGTAATCTTGACCTCTATAGCCATTGTTGCTTCCTCAATAAATTTTGGCCTTAGATGACCTACCTCCACTGAAGATAATTCAACCTTTTATTTAATCTTTTCCTCCAACAATGAATACAAGCTCAAACCCTAACGATTTAAATGGATTGAACAAGATTTTGGCCTCCATAAATTTAGGTTTGTCATCCACAAAAAAATAATGTCCAACATAAATTTTAGCCCTAAATAAACTCAGCGTTTGCAAAAACCCAAACCCTAGCAATAACTCGACCCTTTCGATCAATTCGAGTATGGAAATTCGTCGTCTGCAAGAAGAATTCAAACCCTAGCTTAGTCATTCAAATAAACTTGACCCTCTACAAATTTACTCTGTAGTAGTCTATAAATAATCCTACAATTAAATCGACCTTGGGTATTAAATTAGCCCTTAGTTTTTAAGCAACTCAGCCTTCATAAAAGAAATTGCTACACATTAAATTCAGCCCTAGTGCATCGATTATTAAAGCGAAAAATTCGATCCTTTTTTAGGGTTTGTTCTAGCCACGCAAATAGGGTTTCATGCTCCCACGAAATAGAACAAAATTTTCCCTCCTCCTTGACCCCTAGCAACAAAATCCACAAACAATCCATAAGCAATTTTGACCCTCAAAAAATAATTACAACCTCTGCAAGAGAAACTCGGCCCCACAAGATAAATACGACCTCTCCAAGAGAAATTCATCTCCACATAAACTGAATACACTTTTACAAGAGAAACTCAGCCTCCACAAACTGATTCATCCTCTGCAAGAGAGGAATTTTTCACCTCACAAATTGAATCAACTTCTTCAAGAGAAGCTCAACCTCCACGAACTGAATCAACCTTCGGCAATTGGGCCTGGTGACTTCCACGAAGTTCTTCAATTTGGCCTTGGGATTTCAGGCTCTTTTCTACCCCACGATTTCTTTAGTTCGACCCAGGATTTTTGGCCTCTCTTTTCTTTCTTTGCCCTGTCCTAGCACAACCTCAACAAACAACAAAACCCTAATTCACCCTTCATTCAACTTGACCTTTGCCAAAATAACCCTATTTTTCCAATTCAACCTAGGGTTTTTACCCCTTATTTTTCCCAATTCAACTTTGGATCTTCACTTGATCTGCAAATTTAGGCCCTAACAATTAACTCGGGCCTACAAGGTACTATGTCAAATCAACCCCCCCAAAGATGAGTCTCCACCCTGATTTGGCTAACATGTTGCGACCAATGTTCCACCAAGGTTCTGGGACAAGGAGGCAAGGGAGCGAGGATACGCGGGAGCAGCCTATGCAAAAGCTCCCCACCAATTTTTGGAACGTGGGGGGACGTCAGGGTTGTAAAAACTTATAAATATAAAATATAAATTGACGAGGAGGCAAGGGAGCGAGGATATGCGGGAGCAGCCTATGAAAAAGCTCCCACCAATTTTTAGGAACGTGGGGGGACGTCAAGGTCTTAAAAACTTATAAATATAAAATATAATTTATAAATCGATGAATCATATCACTGAAACAAATTTAAAACAAAAACTTAAAAGCTGCAAAGCATGATCATTGATATGAATATCATTATCATATAGATTATAAACGAAACCTTAAGAGCTGCAAACCATGATCATTGATATGAATATCATTATCATATAAATTATAAAAGTCAACAAAAAAATTAATAATGAACAGTTTTGCCTTAAAAATCAATAATTTCTCCTAATGCCAACACTGAACAGTTTTCAGAACATCACTTTTCCATAACACAAATAAGTGGAGTCATGAATCAACTGTTTACCAAAAAAGCATTTCTCAAATAGGAGAGCATTTGTTCTGTAGTTGATAGTTGACAGTGGACTCAGAAAAGCACTACTTATTTGCACTATGTTATGGTTCAGCTCCACTCCTTTCATGACCAGAGTTGCCTTCTGTTTGTTGGATATCCTATCTTTCAATCACTTTCTTTGCTTCTCAGTGGTCTTAGAATGGTTGTTGTGGGAAACTGTTATAATACAAGGGTTGAGTTAAAATGGTTATGGGGACAGGCAGGGCTTGATCATTGATATGAATATCATTATCATATAAATTATAAAAGTCAATAAAAAATCAATAATGAATAGTTTTTCCTTAAAAATCATTAATGAGTAGTTTTGCCTTAAAAATCATTAAAAAAAATCGAATTTGGTCAAGGGAAATGACCCCCCATGACCCCCTCAACCCCCCACAACCCCCTTTTTCGGAAACAACCCCTCAACGGGAGGAAACGACCCCCTGGCAAGTCCCCCTACGTACCCTGTTTTTTGGGAGCGTGGGGAAACGACCCCCTCTCGTCCCCAAGTCCCCGAAGCGCGAGGGAGCTAGAAAACACGACCCTGGGGGGCGCATCCCCGTGGAACACTAGTTGCAATTTCTCTATTTTATAACTCGGACCTAAAAAAATCTAATCAACTCTTTTGCTGCTAAACCCCTCAAGTTGGCAAGATGCACAATTCTGATACCATTGTAATATCCCTTTTTAATTATTTTATAATTATCGAGAATTTTTCTATCCTAGATTTCTTTAGAAATTTTCCATACACAATTCGCCGAAAATTTAAATGAATTCCCATAAAAATATTAGGGAGCTAGTAACCACAAATTTTTAAAGAAAATAACACACCAAAATTCCAACCAATTTTATTTAGTAAATTGAGGAGAATTTACATTACTTTAGATTTGGAAACCTGACCAAGAGAATAGTTCTACCCACTCTAAAAAATCCTCTATGCTCAACCTTGGTTGTAGTTCTACTGGCACAATTTGGCTGGCTCCAAAATTCGGCCTTTGGAAATACGGGAATGATTTATCCCTCTTCTAGACTTCAATCCTCCATGCTCAACCTTGGTTGTAGTTGTACTAGCACAATTTGGCTAGCTCCAAAAATCGGCCTTTGGAAATACGGGAATGATTTATCCTTCTTCTAGACTTCAATCCTCCATGCTCAACCTTGGTTGTAGTTGTACTGGCACAATTTGGCTGGCTCCAAAATTGGGCCTTTGGAAATACGGGAATGATTTATCCTTCTTCTAGACTTCCTTCGCCCAGCACCAATGAATAACCTAAAGCGTTCTCCCTCTTGACTAGCTAGGGTGGGTGTTTCACCACCAAATCTAGTTTTGATCCCTAGGGAGGATAGCTTCACCCCGAAGAAGATCTACACTCAAGGTTACAAGCCCTTGATTAAAAATCGAGGAGCCCAAGAAAAACACATCACCGAATATCCAATCACATCCACCAATGAGCTCCTCTCTTTATTATGATGACTTCTCGGAAATTGACCATGCATCGTCCGAATACAATGGGTCACTTTTTCCTTCATTAAATAAGGTGATTTTTTAATATTTTTTTCATTAGTCACCTTTTTAGTTAGTTCCTCCCCTGAGATTCCCCAATTTATTTCAATCTATATCCTATGGAAATGGCTAGGCTACTGAGATGATCTTTGTTTCCCATGTCTAGGAAAAGGGACATTACATACAAATGGCATGGTCAAAAGTTTTGGAGTACCCATGCTGAAAGAGGGGTAACATCCTCAAACCTGAGATATCCAACTCTTGCAACAAGACAAGAAACACCCTAGGGTAACCATAGATCTTCATTTCTTGAATCAAGAGAAGCAACAAAATTCCACGGAACATAAGCATATTATAACCAATTCTTCCATGCATGACATTTCACTAAGCTTAAGACTCATCAAGCTAATATCTCCGTGATCTTTCCCTAACTCACATCCTACAAGTGAACTCATGCAAGTCATTAAACAATGCCATAGCAACTTGTTTTCTCACTAGCTATCCACTTACACTGTTACACTATCCTATTTGGATATCTTCGCAGATGCAACAACTCCACTCTCCTAACATCAATACATTGATATTCATCATTCAATTATTTTTCCCCTTAAGCTTACAATATTTAACTATTTGTAAACTTAGACAAACAAGGGAGGTAGAATAAGCAACACTACTACTTATCCCACTCCCATTTATTAAATTTTGTTGAAAATATTGAAAACCAAAGATGCTAATGAATCCAAATGCTATACAAACACAGTTTAACATATGTTTTTTTAATAAAACTAGTTTATTTCATCTTTAGTTCATGTGTCGAATTCCAAATATAGGTGCATATAACAAATGGTGCCTATTAAATTGGGAAGTGAAAGAGATGTCTTTGAATTCCGATGCTAATGAATCCAAATGCTATACAAACACAGTTTAACATATGTTATTTTAATAAAACTAGTTTATTTCATCTTTAGTTCATGTGTCGAATTCTAGATAGAGGTGCATATAACAAATGGTGCCTATTAAACTGGGAAGTGAAAGAGATGTCTTTGAATTCCTACGGAACTGGGAAGCGAAAGAGAAGTTTTTTATTCCCGCTCGGGGATGGGATTCAATTATACATCTGTTCTTCAAAATAGAAGTTGCATCAAGCCAAGTTATGCAGTATGGAACTTAGAATATTGCAAGATATTTAGCTTATGTTCAATCATGGAAGGCGGATTTTAATCTATAGTATTGGGGATAGGTACACTGTCCTTTGTGGTTGGAGTTCCTCTTGTTGATTTGTCGTAGCATCGAATGTGCTCTAGCCATGAAAAAATTGGTGGAGAGGCTAAGGCACATAAGATCTGGGGAAATTCCATCCGGTTGGAGAAATATTAAAATAATTAATTTTTTTAATGGAGTTCCTAAGTTTAAACTTATGAAAATTAAAATATTAATGGGTATTAATATAAAACTAGGTGAGAATGTTCTAAATGACATGGATCGAGCCAAATCTAATCTTAGTCGTTGATTAGGGACTCAATCTCAGTCGTTGAATCGTCAACGGGAAAAGTATAAGAGGAGGCTTCAGGGTCAGTTGGAGATACACCAAATTGATCAGTGAGTTCGATTTTCTGGAGTGGGGTTTTGCTGAGAGAATCGAGCTAGTGATCTGTTGCAGCGAGGGGCATTTCAGCATGAGGCCGAGAATACATAACAGAGAGGCAGAGATAGTGCCAGAGAGACAGCGCAGAGCCTCTCTAGGCTGACGTGGAGGCAGCTAGGAGCTACGCAGAGGCTAAAGAGGCTGGCGTGGGTGACACAGAGGGTCTGAGAGCTGATGCAGAGAGCCAAGGGGCTGACACAGAGGCTTCAGTAGCTACACAGAGACCAGCAGAGCTGACGCAGAACCAAGAGGCAGCGCCGAGAGATTTTTTCGTGGGGCAGACTGAGTGTTGGTGAGTTGGGAAGGGTGACACAGTGCCTACAGAGTGACGCAAAGTAGTAGAGAAGCTTGGAGCAGCTTTCACTATCCAGCTAAGTAGTTGCCATAGTTGTTGTGGGATCATTCATCTAGTGATTGATCAGCCAAAATATCTGTCTCCGAGGAGAGGTATTGCTACCAAGAACATTCTGTGTTGGGTGAGCCATTTCTGGCACCCTAGTTGTATTTAGAAACTGCATAATAATAAAACCCTCATATCTATTGCACCGGTTTTCCCGCATTGGGTTTTTCCAGGGACGATTGTCCAAAAATAATGGTGTCCCTTGTGTGATTGTCTCAATTATTTCAGTGGTTGATTTGTATATGAGTTAAGATTGCATTTGTGTTTATTTCAGTATTTATATTTATAAATAACTTGTTAATGGAATAAACAAGTAGGAGAAATTAAACCAGATAATGCAGTAGTGATTTCTGATATGTTAGATTCAAAAATTTCAACATGGTATCAGAGCATTGCAGATCACAAGAGGAATAAAGGCACCAGCAGTAATCTATAGAATTTGTAGTAGTAGCAGTTGTCCCGAGAGACAACGTTGTTCCAGAGCAGAAGCAGCAGAAAAGAAGTGACACAGAGGGCCCGTGTCATCATTTCAAGTCAGGAGGAGG
Organism: Pinus tabuliformis; assembly: GCA_031772625.1. Classification (NCBI taxonomy): domain Eukaryota; kingdom Viridiplantae; phylum Streptophyta; class Pinopsida; order Pinales; family Pinaceae; genus Pinus; species Pinus tabuliformis. The sequence continues at coordinate 708,193,798 of CM062816.1, read as the reverse complement.
GTCAGCATAGAGGCAAAAAGGGGCGGATCAGACCTACGCAATGCTCGGTCATCTTTCTCATCCAGGAAGGATTGATGTTGTAGCCAAGAGGAGTAGATTTTGTCATTGTTGGGATTGCGCAGAGCTTGAAAGGCTCAGTTTCTTCAGTTGCCATAGCTTGGGGAGCTGTGGACAGATTGTGATTGAGAAGCTGGTGAGGTGTTGATTCTTTCAGAGCAGAATAGTACCTAAGGGGACAGGACCAAGGTAGAGGGAGTCGCTACCTTGATGGATTTCTAGCCAAGAAATCCATATCCGAGTTGCAGTTGCAAGGTGGATTGGAGAGGAGCGGTTCGACATTTGGTGGAAGGATTTCCAACAGGGAAATCAGGAATCAGAGGAAGATTTCTAGGAGGGAAGTCGAAACTCAGAGGGAGTCCAGAAGAGGAGTTGAAATGGTAGCGAACGAACTGAGGGATCAGGACAGGTTGGATGGGCCTTCCAACTTTGTCATCTGGAAGGCCAGTATCATGGCAGTCCTGGATCGACATCACATCAAGGACTTTGCCTTGAGAACCGTGGCTATCCCGGTCGACCCAGTTGAAAATGAGAAGTATGAGGATGCAATGGCGAGGGCAAAGTGCATGATCCTTGATGGGGTCAAAGATCATGTCGTACCACATATTGCTGAAAAGAACACAACAAAGGAAATGTTGGATACTTTGACGACCTTGTATCAGGGCACTTTCGTGCAGCAAAAGATGTTATTAGAGAATCAGCTGCGGTCGTATCAAATGCAGAAGGGAAAACAGATAGATCCGTTCCTCCTCAGATTGCAGGAGATTCGTGAACAACTTACTTCCATAGGGTCTACAACAGATCCATAGTTCATGGTGAGGACCGCCTTGAATGCAATCTCCGAGGAGTGGGAGACATATGTCCAAGGCATTTTGGGCAGAGCTACTCTTCCAGGATGGGAGGATATGTGGACAACTCTTTGCCAAGAAGAGATCAAGAGGTTAAACAATGTTAAGTTATGGTATGTTCTATGCTTATAACAGTTTACTTCTTTTTCTTCTTATATTCCACAGATTAGCAATCACATGTACATAAAATAAAGTGCAGATAGAACATTAAACGATCGACAGAAAACAAGCCAAGGCAAGAGACACAAGATGTGGCGGCTAGCCAGGGACAAACCCCACAATGTGTGGGGAAACCCTTTGATCAAATTTTCTTTTATCTTCAATAATTCAGCAGAGAGAAATAGTACAATAAATCTGATTCATATCAGCAGTAGCAAACTCTAGATCAGCAGCATCAGCATTAGCGGCTTCATTATCAAACTAGGGCAGACGATATCTCACAAATCGACCGTCAGATTGACTTCATTCCACCACCAAAAGTTGCGGCTTCCAGAGGAGGTTCAGATGAACCTACAGTGCAGTTCAGATGAGGAGATCTTCTAGGCCACGCAGGTCAATCTTTACTTCTGCAGTTGCAGCTTCAGTTTCAGCAGTTTCCGGCTTCAAACTAGGGCAGTCGATATCTTGCAAACCGTTCGTCGGATTGACTTCATTCCACCACCAAAAGTTGCGGCTTTCAGAGGAGGTTCAGGTGAACCTACAGTGCAATTCCAAAGAGGAGATCTTCTAGGCCACGTAGGTAAATCTTTGGATCTGCAGTTGCAGCTTCAGGTTCAACAGCTTCTGGCTTCACATGTGTGAGAGAGAGACCCATTTCTGCGCAGTAGAGAAGAGACTCATTTCTGCGCAGTAGAGAGAGAGAGATATGTGATGAGAAGAGTGAGTGAAAATGAGGAAAATTCCTCTTATATTTATACACAACGTTGGTGTTTGAATAGATGCGACTGTTGGGCATGAGTTGTAGGTCGGTTTTCCCTGATGATGGATCCCATTTGGGATTCGAAACGTTGGTGTAAAAATTCCAAAACTGTGGATTCTCCGGTTAAAAATTCAAAAATAATTCCATAATCAAAATAAATTCATATCTCCATGAATACTTATCGGAATCGGATGATCTTTATATCAATCCTACACCTCTCGACGAGAGGAATCTAATAAAAATATTATCAGCCATGAATAAGATGACCCACATGAAGTTTTTCCCTGGTTGCCAATTTTAACACTCCCTCTCAACCAGGGAGAACTTCATCTGCAATCTGTCTATTGGTCGTTACTATTCATCCATCAAATGCACTGCCCTGTACAGCCTGACCCTTGCCCTGCTCTGCTCTATTCTGCTTATTCTGCTTTGTCTTGTTCTGCCCTATACTGATCGGTATTGTTTTGCTCTGTTCTGCTCTGCTCTTGCATTGTTCTATTCTGCTTTGCTTTTGTCCGAATTATGAAGAAGAAGAAATGATCGAGGATGTATCATACTGACTCAAAGTCAGTCTCAGAGTATGTACCACTGGTCCCAGACCAGTCTCAACCAACCCGAAGTCAGCGTCATAGTGAGTACAACTCCACTGGTCCTAGACCAGTATCATCCTCCACTGACTCAAAGTCAGTCTCAGAGTGCATACCACTGGTCCCAGACCAGTCTCAGCCGACCCGAAGTCAGCTTCATAGTAAGTACCACTCCTACCACTGGTCCCAGACCAGTATCGCAGTCTCAGAGAGTGTACCACTGGTCCCAGACCAGTCTCAACCGACTCGAAGTCAGCGTCATAGTATGTACCACTCTCACTGGTCCCAGACCAGTACTGCACTGACACGAAGTCAGTCTCGGAGTATGTACCACTGGTCCCAGACCAGTCTCAACCGACCCGAAGTCAGCGTCATAGTATGGTACAACTCCTACCACTGGTCCCAGACCAGTATTGCAGTCTCAGAGAGTGTACCACTGGTCCCAGACCAGTCTCAACCGACCCGAAGTCAGCGTCATAGTATGTACCACTCTCACTGGTCCCAGACCAGTACTGCACTGACACGAAGTCAGTCTCGGAGTATGTACCACTGGTCCCAGACCAGTCTCAACCGACCCGAAGTCAGCGTCATAGTATGGTACAACTCCTACCACTGGTCCCAGACCATTATCATTGATCCCAGATCAATGGAGGTCATCCTAGCATAGGTTGTACGGGAGATACAACGATGCGTCCATCGGTACTACTATGGTCCCTAACTTCATTTCCCTGCTCATTGATCAGATGAGAGGTACTTCCCATGAGTCCCAAACTGCATGGGTAGGATGCCTCGACAGGAGAACTAATCAATCCTGTCCTCATAGGAGAACACATCAATCCTGCTACAATCGCCATGGAGAACACATCAATCCAGGCCGCCATGGAGAACACATCAATCCAGGCCTCACAGGAGAACACATCAATCCTGCTACAATTGCCATGGAGAACACATCAATCCAGGCCTCACAGGAGAACTAATCATCCTGCTACACAAGAGAGCGAATCATCCTGTTCCACAAGAGAGCGAATCATCTTGTCCCACAAGAGAGCGAATCATCTTGTTCCAGTGCGCACCACCAGGGGAGGGTGAGTCACCCTGTGGTCATATGTTGTTCCAGTAAGAACCGCAAGCCCTCAGAGCTCCCAGAGCTCAATGTATACAACATGCAGGACCCTTGTACAAGGGTTTCTTGACGACTCCAAGTCGTTTGGGAAAATCACAGATTAGATCTTTCCTCGGGGCTTTGACAAGGTGTATCGACCTGTACATCATCTTAATGCGATGGAGCCTCCTTGCTCATCGACTTGCCATATCCCAGATGATGTCTATCTGCTGGAGCAATCGAAGAATATGGGATTCCTCAATAATCGAATCCCACCTTTGGTTGTTACAGAGAATCACAGTGGTGTCCAATGTAAATCCAAACAGCTCACTGAAGAGCTTTCGCAACCAGACTGCCTCACAGGAGGCCATGCTAGCAGCAATATACTCTGCTTCGACGGTGCTCAAGGCCACCGACTTCTGCTTCCTACTCATCTAGGATATGGAAGTAGATCCCAAGGTGAAACAGCACCCGGAAGTGCTCTTACGGTCCACCACACTGCCTGCCCAATCAGCATAACTATATCCAAGTAGTCTCACATCTCTGGCAGTGTATCTTAACCCATTGTGCCACGAAGATATCTCAGAAGATTCTTGGCACCAATCTAGTGAGGCTCAACCAAATATGAGCTCACAATGCTAACTGCAAAACATATGTTCAGATGGGGTTCACTAAGAACATCAATGCGAATGAGTTTATGAAACTCAAAGGCATTTCCCAAATCTGGTCCGACATCACTACCATATAACTTCTAAAAGTTAAGATCCTCGAGGTAGTCACAGGCTTGCAGTCCACCATATCAAATATTTTCAGAATCTTCACCACATATTTTCCTTGAGACGGGAAAATTTCCCTTGGCTTCTGCCACACTTCAAGTCCTAGGAAATAGTGCATCAGTCCTACGTCCTTCATTTCAAATTCAGAAGCCAACTCCCTCTTACATTTTTGAATGAGAGGGTGTGCACCTGTTAGAAAGAGGTCATCCACATATAACACCAGTATGAGACGTTTATCATCTTCAACCTTAAAGTAAAGGTTAGGATCGGCTTCACTCCTAGTGAATCCCAGCTTCATCAAGTAGCTGTCGATCCTCTCATACCATGCTCGGGGTGCTTGCTTCAACCCATAGAGAGCCTTCTTCAACCTGCATACATGAGATTTTCGATCATAAATATCAAATCCTTCGGGTTGCTCCACATAGACCTCTTCTTTGATCGAACCGTGGAAGAACGCGGTCTTGACATCCATCTGATGCAGGTTCCATCCTTGTGAAGTGGTAAGGGCTATGATCGAGCAGATGGTCGTATATCTGGCAATAGGTGCAAATATCACATCATAGTCTATACCTTCCTTCTGGGAGAAACCACGAGCAACAAAACGATCCTTATACTTTTCCGTACTTCCATCTGCTGCATGCTTTATCTTGTAAAGCCATTTGGAAGTAACAACTGTCTTGTCCGAGGTCTAGGAACTACTTCCTAGACATCATTCTCCATAATAGAGTCATACTCTATGGTCATAGCATGCTTCCATACTTAATGCTTGACGACACCTGAGAATGATGAAGACTCATTTTGTATGATCGTGCTCATGATGGTTAGGTATCCCTGATACCTGTTAGGTTTCTTACTTTCATGAAAGGTTCGTCGGAGTGCAGCATGTCCTTCAGCATCATCAAGTAGCCCCCTAAGCCATGAAGGCCTCTTCCTAGAAGAGGAAGGCTCAGGTGGATAAATAAGATCCATGGGTTCCTCCACATCAGACATTGTTACATCATCTACCCATAGAGATAGTTTCCACAATCGTACGGTTCTTCCTTTTCGCCACACCATTCTGCTCAGGAGTATGTGGTGTAGTAGTCTCCCTCTTAATGCCAGCCTCAGATATGCCTGAGTGAACCAATTGTAATATATCAAAGGTCTTGCTTTGGCTTGAGGGGAATGGTCCCCTTTTGAGCTTTCCTTCGACACATCCCGGACATACACCTTCTTTCTCTACTTGGAATTCGGGCATCCCTGTTACCATATGTCTTACATCGGGTAGAGCTTTGTAATGAAGGTGGGAAAACCTCTGATGCCAAAGTTCGGACTGAAGAGTTGTGTCACAAGACATGACACCTAGCAGACTTCCATCAACCTGATATAATGAATCAACACTAAACCCAAGAGTAAAGGCATCTTTAACATTATTTTTCCATATACATACCTTGCCATTGCTGAAGGTTACCTTGTAGCCTTTGTCTTCCATTGCCGAGATGGACACTAGGTTCTTTTTGAGGTCAGGTGCATTTAATACATCCTGGACTTTCTAGCCTTCTTGAATGGTTGTCCTCTTCCTCGATTCCCAGCTCTCCTCTTACCTTTGCTATTGAATTTTCCATCCCTTCGATTACCATGAGAGGGATTTTGATCATCGTCATGGTGGGAGTCCTTTCTATCAGGGCATTTCCTTGCATAATGACCTGCTTTATTGCAAATGAAACATCGTCCTTTTCTTCCACCCTTAGATCCAGCCTTTCTTTTCGATTTGGACCCGGAATTATTTCTTTTCTTAGCATGAGAAGAAAAGGTAGGAGGAGGACCTTTAGACAAGGGCATTTCCTGCTGTTCTACCCTTGTTTCTTCTTGAATGCATCTAGCCATTATTTCCTCAAAACCAGGAATTACATTATAGTTCAGAAGAGTAGTTCTGAAGACGTACCATTCAGATGGTAATCCTCCAAGAGTTGTGAGTGCCATTTCTCTGTCAGTAATAGTCTCCCCAATAGATAGGAGATCGTTCTTGATCTCGGTGGTTCTTAAGAAGTATGCTTGCATACTCTCATCTTTACCCTTCTTGATTTCCCTCAGCTTATTTCTAAGAAACAAAACTTGATTTGCATCATTAACTTTAAATAAACTCACCAGTCTATTGTAGATTTCCTTGGAGGTGTCTAGATCAGAGATGTAGGCCATCAAGCGCTTATCGATAGAGTCCCAGATGATCTTCTATTTTGACTTCTTCAATTTTCCATTTGTTCCATGCAGCAGCGGATGCATTTGATGGAGGCTCAACAATATTGCCTCTCACGTGACCCAACACTCCTTGATCCTGCAGGGTTAGATCGATAGACATCTTCCATCCGTGATAGTCAGCTTTCTCACGGAGCTTGTCTTCGGCAGGAAAGAGCGTTGAGGACCCCATAGCTCTTTTAGGATAGCCTTGCCAATCTTCTCTTCGGTGATTGCTCTTGCTCTTGCTCGGGCTTTGTCTTCACCTCACCTCTGATACCATGTTAAGTTATGGTATGTTCTATGCTTATAACAGTTTACTTCTTTTTCTTATTATATTCCACAGATTAGCAATCACATGTACATAAAGTAAAGTGCAGATAGAACATTAAACGATCGACAGAAAACAAGCCAAGACAAGAGACACAAGATGTGGCGGCTAGCTAGGGACAAACCCCACAATGTGTGGGGAAACCCTTTGATCAAATCTTCTTTTATCTTCAATAATTCAGCAGAGAGAAATAGTACAATAAATCTGATTCATATCAGCAGTAGCAAACCCTAGATCAGCAGCATCAGCATTAGCGGCTTCATTATCAAACTAGGGCAGACGATATCTCACAAATCGACCGTCGGATTGACTTCATTCCACCACCAAAAGTTGCGGCTTCTAGAGGAGGTTCAGATGAACCTACAGTGCAGTTCAGAGGTTCAGATGAACCTACAGTGCAGTTCAGATGAGGAGATCTTCTAGGCCACGCAGGTCAATCTTTACTTCTGCAGTTGCAGCTTCAGTTTCAGCAGTTTCCGGCTTCAAACTAGGGCAGTCGATATCTTGCAAACCGTTCGTCGGATTGACTTCATTCCACCACCAAAAGTTGTGGCTTTCAGAGGAGGTTCAGATGAACCTACAGCGCAGTTCCAAAGAGGAGATCTTCTAGGCCACGCAGGTCAATCTTTGGATCTGCAGTTGCAGCTTCAGGTTCAACAGCTTCCGGCTTCACATGTGTGAGAGAGAGACCCATTTCTGCGCAGTAGAGAAGAGACTCATTTCTGCGCAGTAGAGAGAGAGAGATATGTGATGAGAAGAGTGAGTGAAAATGAGGAAAATTCCTCTTATATTTATACACAACGTTGGTGTTTGAATAGATGCGACTATTGGGCTTCTGAGCCTACATGAGTTGTAGGTCGGCTTGATAATAATTCCATAACCAAAATAAATTCATATCTCCATGAATACTTATCGGAATCAGATGATCCTTATATCAATCCTACACCTCTCGACGAGAGGAATCTAATAAAAATATTATCAGCCATGAATAAGATGACCCACATGAAGTTTTGCCCTAGTTGCCAATTTTAACAAACAAGGTGGGGAGTAATAGCAAGGGAAGTCAAATCAAGAAAGAGGAGGAGGATGTGGCTCTAGCATCTACGGGGTAGCAAGGGAAGAGGAAGAATAAGGACATCTCCAAGGTGAAGTGCTTAAGTGCTTCCATTGTGGGGAGCTAGGACATTATGCATCCCAGTGTCCAAGGAAGAAAAACAAGGGAGAGGCTTTCGAATCTAAGGAAGCTCTAGCTAAGGTGGAGAAAGAGGTCGAGACTGATGACAACTGTGCAATGAGTGCTCATGCACCTCTAGAGAAGAGGTGGGGAGACATCAAGTTGTAGTCGGGTGGACTACAAACTAGGGGCAAGATCCTTGAGGAGCCCAAACTCTTGGATCATATCTGGCTACGGGAGACCTTAACGACAGTAGCAGAGTGACAGATGTCAGGTGGAGAAAAGTGTAGTGGAGCAGCAAAGTAGTGCTTGGGTGAAGAAACCTAAGGCAGCGCAGTGGAGAGTGCATCAGTGCGAGAGGCATAGAGGTGTTGCAGCAGCGCAGTGGCAACAGAGGGAGCACAATATAGCAGCAGAGGCAGCTTCAGTTTCACGAGGCTCCAGACTGACTGGGATGTCAGTATTTGGGAGAAGTCAGTTACCTACTTCTCGGTAAATGGGTTGCATTGCAGCAGTTAGCAATGGCAGTGCTAGGGGCAGCATGGGCAACATGTTGAGAGGGAGTTGAGAGGGAGTTGGAGTATAGATGGAGCAATGGCAGTGTCATGGGCAGCAGTACAAGAAGCAACAATGCACATGATGTGAGGCAACAGGCCAAGCATCATCACAAGTACCGGTGCGGAGGATCAATGTGATGTTTCAGTAATAGAGCATTACTAGAGCACATTCTTTGCTAAGAGGGAGAGTTGATTTGTGGTAGCATCGGATGTGCTCTAGCCATGAAAATTGGTGGTGAGGCTAAGGCACATAAGATCTCCAAGACCCAGAAATGGTTTGGGGAAATTCCACCCAGTTGGAAAAATATTAAAATAATTAATATTTTTAATGGAGTTCCTAAGTCTAAACTTAGGAAAATTAAAATATTAATGGGTATTAATATAAAACTGGGCGAGAATGTTTTCCTAATTAAAATATTAATGGGTATTAATATAAAACTGGGTGAGAATGTTCTAAATGATATGGATCAAGCCAAATCTAATCTTAGCTGTTGATTAGGGACTTAATCTCGGTTGTTGAACCGTCAACAGGAAAAGTATAAGAGGAGGCTTGAGGGTCAGTTGGATATACACCAAATTGATTAGTCAGTTCGATTTTCTGGAGCAGGGTTTTGCTGAGAGAATCGAGCTAGTGATCTGTTGCAGCAAGGGGCAGTTCGGCACAAAGCCAAGAATACATAGCAGAGAGGCAATGAAGAGCCCAGAGAGGCTGACGCAGAGGCAGCTAGGAGCTACACAGAGGATGAAGAGGCCAGCGTGGGTGACGCAGAGGGTCTGAGAGCTGACACAGAGAGCCAAGGGGTTGACGTAGAGGGTTCAGTGGTTGCGCAGAGGCTAGCAGAGCTGACCCAGAGCCAAGAGGCAACGCCGGGAGATTTTTTCATGGGGCAGACTAAGTGCTAGTGAGCTGGGCAGAGTGACGCAGAGCAAGGGAGAATCTTGGAGTAGCTTTCGCTGTCCAGCTAAGTCGTTGCCATAGTTTCTATGGGATCGTTCATCCGGTGATTGATCAGCCGGAATATCTGTCTCCGAGGAGAGGTATTACTACGAAGGAAATTCTCTGTTGGGTGAGCCATTTCTGGCACCCTAGTTGTATTCAGAAACTGCATAATAATAAAACCGTCATATCTGTTGCACTGGTTTTCCCACATTGGGTTTTTTCGGGGACGATTGTCCATAAATAACGGTGTCCCTTGTATGATTGTCTCAGTTATTTCAGTTCTTGATCTGTATATGAGTTAAGACTGCATTTGTGTTTATTTCAGTATTTATATTTATAAATAACTTTTAATGGAATAAACAAGTAGGGGAAATTAAACCAAATAATGCAGTAGGGATTTGTGATGTGTTAGATTCGGAAATTTGAACACCTCTCTCTTCCAACTAATTTACAACCATTTGTCAATCCATTTCCCAATCGTTTTGGAAAGGAGTTGATTATGAATGGATGCCACAATTCATTTTGAGCCAACGCAAGGGTTTGTGTAGAAGTTGATCTAAAACAGAAGCTACCTCAATTTATTTCTATCGTGACGGTGGATGGGGTTTGATACAAAAGGTCTGTTATCTGAATTTTCCCATTGCTTTATTTGCATGTTGGGTGCAAGACCACCTCATCAAAGACCTCCCTCATTGGAAACCCCCTCTGAATTTTTCCCAGAGTGCAAGTGCTTCAGCTTCAACCAAACCTGCATATGAGGTTTGTTTGTCATTTGGTTCTAACCAAGAGGCCAAAGAGGATTGCTAATAGGCCAAGGATGGTGACCATTTGATTTTCTAGTCTCAGAACTCGAGTGGTGGACCTAGTGTTGTGTGGTTTAGGAGTTTGCTAGGACTGTAGTAAATAGTCTGTCTTGCAACCAACTATATAATCAAGTTTTGGATGATATATGGATAATTCTAAACTCAAATCACTGACATAGCTTCCTCAACAAGGGCTAGTGATCAGCCGCAAAGAATGGATGTTGATGATGTTTGGAAAGTAAATTCCAACAAGCAAAAAGGAACCTCATCTCTCACTCGTTTGGAGAATCCTGCCATAACTTCCTCAATAAGGGCTAGTGATTAGCCGCAAAGACTGGATGTTGATGAGGGCTAGTGATCAGCCGCAAATGTTGGATATTGACGAGGGCTAGTGATCAGCCACAAATATTGGATGTTGATGATGTTTGGAAACTAAATTACAACAAGAAAAAAGGAACCTCATCTCTCATTTGTTTGGAGAATCCTGGTAGAGCAGTGAATCCCACTTTGTGGGTGAAATCTTACAAGGAAGACAATTCCCTTTCTCTAGATACCCGTAGTCCTCCTTTGGGAAAAATATTGTTTAGCAACACATTTAGCACTATACACAACTCTCTCTTCTTAAAAGAAAGCTCTCCCTTCTATCTCATTTTAAAATGAAACTCTCCCTTCTATCTTGGAATGTTAAAAGGATGAAAATGCCTTATAATTTTACGAGTGCTTAAATGTTAAATCAGATATAGTAATTTTGCAAGAGGTCAAGTCGATTGAGTTTGAGCTTGAAAATCGCATGACTTATGATTGGAATGGTCCCTTCTTGATTATGGAACATTCTAAAAGGAGGAGGGGTGGTTTTGGCTATTTTCCCATATTTCCAAAGTTTTATTACAGCTTATGGTTGTAATCTTAACAACAGGTGCATATGGATCACTCTGTTGGTTTAGAAGAGTCCAAAGTCTATTTACATCTTATGGTTGTAATCTTAAGAAGAGGTGCATATGGATCACTCTGTTGGTTTAGAAGAGTCCAAAGTTTATTTACATCTTATGGTTGTAATCTTAAGAAGAGGTGCATATGGATCACTCTGTTGGTTTAGAAAAGTCCAAAGTTTATTTACATCTTATGGTTGTAATCTTAACAAGAGGTGCATACAGATCACTCTATTGGTTTAGAGGAGATTGCTGGGATTTTGTTCAATGTATTCTCTCAATATCGGTTCAACTCAACTGAATCTATGGGAGTGGATGTCTTCTTTCCTTCCAGATGCAAAATTGGTTATCAGTGGAGAGTTCAATATGGTAAAATAAGAGTGATCAGGATGGTGTTGAAAACAAATTTTTAGTAGATCTAAAAAGAACTTGGGAGAGATGTAAGACTGCTCTTCAGCTCTTCGATCCTAATTTGACAAAACCTATGACAATGGAGTCTAGTTCCTATTGAGATTTTATTCATGTTCCTGTTGCTTTAAAAAAAGGATGTAAAACACATTTTATATACCCTTCCTCTTTTTGTTTTTCCTCTAAAACTGCTCTTCAACTCTTTGATCCTAATTCAACAAACCCTATAACAACGAAATCTAGTGCCTATCTCTTTGATCCTAATTCAACAAACCCTATGACAATGAAATCTAGTGCCTATCTCTTTGATCCTAATTCAACAAACCCTATGACAATGAAATCTAGTGCCTATCTCTTTGATCCTAATTCGACAAACCCTATGACAATGAAATCTAGTGCCTATTGAGATTTATCGATGTTCTTGTTGCTTTAAAGACAGGATGTAAAATCATTTTATATACCCTTCCTCTCTTTGTTTTCCCTCCATGTAAATATTGTAATTACAAAACCTATGACAATGGAATCTAGTTCCTATTGAGAATTTATTAATGTTCCTGTTGCTTTAAAGAAAGGATGTTGCTTTAAAGAAAGGAGGTAAAACGCATTTTATATACCCTTCTTCTTTTTGCTTTTCCTCTAAAACTGCTCTTCAACTCTTTGATCCTAATTCGACAAACCCTATGACAATGAAATCTAGTGCCTATCTCTTTGATCCTAATTTGACAAACCCTACGACACTGAAATCTAGTGCCTATTGAGATTTATTGATGTTCTTGTTGCTTTAAAGACAGGATGTAAAATCATTTTATATACCCTTCCTCTTTTTGTTTTCTCTCCATGTAAATATTGTAATTACAGACCCTTCCTCTTTTTGTTTTCTCTCCATGTAAATATTGTAATTACAGACCCTTCCTTTTTTTGTTTTCTCTCCATGTAAATATGGTAATTACAGACCCTTCCTCTTTTTGTTTTCTCTCCATGTAAATATTGTAATTATAAGTGTTTGAAATTTATTGATGTTCTTGTTGCTTTAAAGACAGGATGTAAAATCATTTTATATACCCTTCCTCTTTTTGTTTTCTCTCCATGTAAATATTGTAATTACATACCCTTCCTCTTTTTGTTTTCTCTCCATGTAAATTTTGTAATTACATACCCTTCCTCTTTTTGTTTTCTCTCCATGTAAATATTGTAATTCTTAGTATTTGAAAAAATGGCAGATACCAATCCAATCACCTCATTTACCTGAGTTTTTCTATATTTTAATTTAGGTAAAATATTTGCCTTAGGGACAATCTGAAATATAAATAAAACATTCTGATCTAATCTAGGTAAACTTTCAGTCTTCGCTGATCTGAAATATTAATTATAGCAATAATGTTTCGCTTCCCTTCAAACACAATTTCACCCTACAACCCAAGAGAATAAATACCATATGAATTTATGTCAAACCACAATGTTAAAGCCCTTAGGCTACACCTTTTCAAGTCATATAAAAGATCTGCAATTTCTTATTACAGAAAATTATAATAATAGATATAACCTTCCTCTTTTTGTTTCCTCTCTACGTAAATATTTTTGTAAATAATTATTTGAAAAAGGGGCGTTGTCAATCGAATCAAATTCTCCAATCAAATTCAAGAATTTAACACAATTCTGAAATTTCACCAAATTTACTTGAATTTTTCTAGAACTTAATCTAGGTAAACTTTCTGCCTTCGGAACGATCTGAAATATAAATGAGATTTTCTATATCTAATCTAGGTGAGTGTTCAACCTTAAGGATGATCTGAAATATTAATTATAGAAATAATATTTTATTGCCCTTCCAACACAATTTCACCCTACAACCCAAGAAAATAAATATGATATGAATTTACTTCAATACCACAAAGCTAAAGCCCTTAGGGTACACTTGTTCAAGTCAAATAAATCACTCCAGTTTAACTATATGTTATGTTAAATCAGCATGAAATCTATTCAATAAAAAAAGAACATACATCGAAAATCTGTAAATATATACTATTTAGAAAAATAGAAATCATATATTATATAAAATAAAGTATATACCATAGCTTTATCACAAAGATGGTATGAATCACGAGAAAGAAGGGCGGAAATCTATATTTACAAATCCCTCCTTAAAATGTCTATATAGACACACACACTAGCTTTATCACAAAATTACTACAAGTCATGAAAAACAAGGGCTACTCAATCAAAAACAGAACATCCATTGAAAATCAAATCAGTAGGTACACAATATTTACGTAAATAGGAATCACTCCCGAGTCCCAACCAAAGCTGGTCACTCCAGCGAAAGTCGTCAACATACTATAGACAAAAAAAATCAAGATATATTGAACTCCTCAACCTCAGCTTAAATTGTCAACTTTGTAATCACACAAATCATGCACTATGTGCAACCACAAAGTATCAACTTGCTCAGATGTATTTTGTTCCTATTCTATTTATATGAATGATAAGCAACTAACTCAATCTAATATAGACTAACAAGGAAAATGAACAGCCCTCATAGCTCATTTAATCCGCCTCTATGGGTGAAGGAAAAATGGCTTTCATTTTTATATCTTCTTGTAGTATGCTAGAAGATAGATAAACATAGACCTCTCATGGGTTAGGGAAAATGGCCGTGTAGTAAGTTAGAAGATAGATAAACATAGAGACGCCACCTCACATGGATGAAAATTTAATCAAATGAGAAGTTTCCCCTACTACCGGATTAATCAAACCTTACAGCCTCATTTTATCATATAATGAATCTAGAAGATCCACTTCAAAGCACTGATCATTGTAATTTAGAGCAAAATCATTCAATAAAAATACGTGAAATAAAACTAAATATAATTGCACAAGGAAAGCTACATCCATTAAACAAAATAAACCAGCAGCAAATCAATGGAAATGCAAAAGGTAAAAATATAACTGCACAAGGAAAGCTACATCCATTAAACAAAATAAACCAGCAGCAAATCAATGGAAATGCAAAAGGTAAATTACAGCCACTGAGAGAAAATAAAACCACAACAATTTAATCTATGTGTAAAGGGAATCCAACCTGACTTGGATCTTAGGAGTGGCCCAATTTAATCTATGTGTAAAGGGAATCCAACCTCACTTGGATCTTAGGAGTGGCCCCCGACTCTGAAGGGTTGAATCCCTCGAAGTAAAACATTATTCACATTAAGTGATCTGATCTTCTATTAACTGAATCAAAACTGCATTGGTCCATGGAAAGAAAAATGAATTTTTCCCTTTGCCAACTAACCTGTAAGAGCTTTCACTCCCTCCTTAAAAACATAAACGTCAAAATGAATTTTTCTTTTGCCAACTAACCTATTAGAGCTTTCACTCCCTCCTTAAAAACATAAACGTCTTTGGGTTTTTCTAGGGTGAGAGCTTCTGCTCCCTCCTTAAATACAAGGACTTTTTTGGGTTTCTCTAGGGTGAATTCCAGATAACCCACTTCTCAGTCAAACAGTTTCCTATAATATTACAGTAGATAAACTAAATATTCAAATCTGGCATAACCAAAGCAACATAAAGTCACAACATATATCAAAATTGAAAAGCATTAGAAAACAATTATTAAATAATTTTGAAATGGCTTTATCAATGATTTGGGAATGCCTTAAGTATAGAAAGGGAAATGTTAGACAATTATATGAGACAAATGGATGAGAAAGGACAATTATTAAATAATCTTGAAATGGCTTTATTAATGATTTGGGAATGCCTTAAGTATAGAAAGGTAAATGTTAGACAATTATACGAGGCAAATGGATGAGAAAAGTGTTGATTTGGGGTAGCATTGAATGTGCTCTGACCATGAAAATGGGTGGAGAGGCTAAAGCACATGAGATCTCCAAGACACAGAAATGGTTTGGACCGATTGTATCCAGTTTGGGAGATATTAAAATAATTAATATTTTTAATGGAGTTCCTAAGTCTAAACTTAGGAAAAATAAAATATTAATGGCTATTAATATAAAACTGGGTTAGAAAGTTCCAAAAGTCATGGATCAAGCCAAATCTAATCTTAACCATTGATTAGAGATTTAATCCCGACCGTTGAAGGACCAACGAGAAAAGTATAAGAGGAGGCTTGAGGGTCAATTGGAGATACACCAGAGTGATCAATCATTCGATTTGCTAAAGAGGGGTTGCTAAGCAAAGTCGAATCAGTGATCAGCAGCAAGGGGCAGTGAGTACTGGACAGAGAGGCAGACTCAGTGCCGAGAGACCAGTGCAAAGGTAGAGAGCGAGAAGCAGAAGCCAGAGCAGGCCACGCAAATCCTAGCAGCGACAGCGCAGAGGCTAGAGGGCCTGCGTCATCCACGCAGAAGGCATCTGGAGTGATGCAGAGGGTCCCAGAGGCTGCGTAGTGTCCCAAAGGACTGACGCAGAGGGGTTTGGGGCCAACACAAAGGCCAGAAGGGCTAGTGCAGTGCTTCAGAGTTGCTGGAGAGTGTTTCGTGGGACAAGTTTTTTGAATACCTGTTTCCGAATAGAGAGGTATTGTTGTCGGTTGTTTTTCTCTGTCGAGTGAGCCAATTTGGCACCTAGTTGTACTCAAGGAAATACTGTATAATAATAAAGCCTCAGAATAGCTACACTGGTTTTCCTGCATTGGGTTTTTTCGGGGACGTTTGTCCAAAAATAACGGTGTCACTTGTGTGTTTGTTTTCTTTTAGCTGTTGATCTGTAGATGTAGAGAGTGTATTGTGTTTATTTCGTTATTTATATGTTTTAAATAACTTGTTTGAATTTAACAAGTAGGAGAAATAAACCAGAAGAATATAGATTAAATTTCTAACGGGTAATACTTAGAAATTTCAACATGGTATTAGAGGGTGGTTGCAGATCACAGGAGAGTTGAAGCCATCAGATCAGCTAAGCAAAGCATTTGCAACAGAATCAGTTGTCCCGAGTGACAGAAGTTGATCCTTGCAGAAAGCGACAGAGGAAGGATTGACGCAGAGGGATTACGTCATCAGTCCAGCCAGAGAGAGGCTAGCGCAGAGGTTAAAGAGGGCAGAAAGAGGCTCACGCAGAGCCACACAGAGACCAGGAGGGTTGACGCAGTTGGCTGAGGGAGCTGTTTTGCTAGTGTCGGGATTGCGCAGAGCCTAGAGGCTCAGTCCTTTAGTTGTTGGGGCATAGGAAGTTGTGGGCAGTTTGTGGGAGCAAAGTTGGTGGGGTACTGTGGGCAGAACAATACCTAACACGGCAAAACCAAGGTAGACGGAGCTGCTACCGAGGCGAATTTCTAGCCAAGGAATCCGGATCAGTGTTGCGAGTGCATAGAAGATCGGAGAGGTGCAACTTGACGATTGGCAGGAGGATTTCCAAAAGGGAAATCGAGACTCAGAGGGAGTCTAGCAGAGAACTTCCAGGCGGGAAGTAGAGAGACTCAGTAGGAGTCGAAGAGAGAACTTCTAGGCGGGAAGTAGAGAGACTCAGCATGAGTCGAAGAGAGAACTTCCGGAGGGAAGTAGAGAGACTCGAAAGAGCCGATAAAAGAGCAGAGAGATGACCATGAATGAGCTGAGGGATCAGGATAGGCTAGACGGGGCGTCCAACTTTGTGGTCTGGAAGGTCAGGATCCTGTCCATTCTAGATAGACATCGCATCAAGGCTTTCGCCTTGAGAACAATGGCGATCCCAGTTGACCCAGCTAAAAATGAGAAGTACGAGGAGGCAATGGCCAGGGCGAAGTGCATTATCCTTGATGGGGTCAAGGATCATCTGGTCTAACATATTACCGAGAAGGAAACGGAAAATGAAATGTGGGAAGCCCTGAAGAAATTGTACCAGCATACTTCCGTGCAGAGGAAGATGCTAATTGAGAATCAGCTGCGGTCATACCAAATGCAGAAGGGGGAGCAGATAGATCACTTCCTTAGTCGGTTGAAGGAGATCCGAGACCAACTGACTTCCATAGGGGCCATGCCATATGAGGAGATATTGGTGAAGACCGCACTTAACGCAGTCTCCGAGGAGTGGGAGACATTTGTCCAGAGTATATTGGGTAGGGCAGATCTTCCAGATTGGGAAGAATTGTGGGCAGCTCTTCGCCAGGAGGAGAGATCAAGCAGTTGAGCAAGACAGGAAGTAGCAGCAAAGGAGTCTGGATCAAGAAGGAAGAGGAAGAGGATGCAGCCCTTGAATCTGCGGGAAAGCATGACAAGAGAAAGAAGAAGGACCTATCCAAGGTCAAGTGCTTCCACTGTGGGGAACTGGATCATTATGCGAACAAGTGTCTAAAGAAGAAGAGTAAATGAGAGGCGTCTGACTCTAAGGCAATGCCAGCGAAGGCAGAGAAGGAGGTCGAGGAGGATGAAGATTGTGCCATGAGTGCTCATGTACCTCTAGAGAAGAGGTGGGGAGACATCGAGTTGTAGCCAGGAAGACTAAAGGCGATGAGGGTCAAGATCCATGAGGTACCCAACCTCTTGGATTATACCTTTCTACGAGAGCCCTGAAGAGAGAGTAGCAGGACTGGCGGATGTCGGTAGAGACGAATGTGGATGAAGTGACAAAGAATTCTACAATGCAGGAGTCCCCGAGCAGCTCGAGGCTAGCAGGCTGCAACAGTACGAGAGGCACGAAGAGTGTTTCACCAGTGTAGGATGGCACAAAGAGGTGTGCAACGGTGTGAGATGCTGGCAGTTGTTGCAGCAATGCAAAGGTCAGTAGAGGGAGCACTTGTGTTGGCTTGTGGGGACCTGACCCAGGTTCGAAGTTAATTAGCCAAACAAATCCCTGTACTACTGGCCCTTTCAGCAACAGCACGCGGAGCGCGAACTGAGGTCTCACCCGAAGCAGTATGGGAGGAATGCTGGAACCAGGTTTCCGCACCATTGAGATGTCTGAGGGGTCGACTTAGTCCAACTAGGAATGTCTTCGCACAGGTCATTTCGTGCACTGTCCTGACCTATGCGACCTTCGCGCTCTATTACAATCGCCTTCACGCAGCTCTAACCAAGGGCTGAGGTGCTTTCGCGCTGCTAAGGCAGCGATCTGCGCTATTTCCCCAAGTTACACCGCAAATCTTACTTATCTTCTTATAACTGTTAGTTAACTTCACGTAAATAGGTACTTAATCTTACGTTCACTTAATCAACACATTTATATAAGTTCACGCAACATATAAACAGTAGAAATGTAATTTATACCCAATATACTTCAATGCATAAAATAGGAAAAAGATTCTTTATTACTTCTCCAATTGGTTACAGACTCGACTCACCCCTGCGCACTCAGCTGCAGGGGTCTGCGCACTCAGCTGCGGACTACTAGGCCTCTGCGCACTCAGCTGCAGAGCCTTCTCCTACTCTTTGACCAAAAAGACTCGACTCCACACTTAGATCAGACTCAATTCTCTTTTTCCCATTCCTTTTCAGTTGTCTCTTACAACTTAGAGCCTCGCTCTATTTATACAATCCCATGGTCCATGGACCATGGGTGGATCTCTAAAGCCGACATTATATTACAAAAATGAGGGCAGACAACCCTCTGACTCATTTACAATCTTCGTGCTCTGCGCCCACAAAACGCGGAGTTTTTACATCGGATTTACTCAAAACTTGGGCTTTAAGCCCCAAACTTGCCTTAGGGGATCCCACACCCAACAGGCCCCCAACACAAACATCGTGACTCGCCCTCAAGTCACTCTGTTGGTGCGGAGATCTTCACGCGGAGACCTCCCAACTCTGCTCGGACTGCTGCAAGGTCGGCAGCGCACTGAGCAGCTGCCTGCTGTATCTCTTGGATGCGCTATTCAGAGACCGCGGTATCTGAACTGCTTCCCTGTATCTGCTCCTGCGTCCCCTGCATCTGCGCAAGCTTGCCTTCAATCGATGTTGTGATGATGAAGGCCTCATCAATCCATGGTTGGACGCGCGCCTTCAAAACCGCTTCTTTGTGCCGCACCGTGTCTTCTTGCTCCTTAAGCGCTTTGGCTTGTTGCATCCATGTGAGCCTCTATGCAAGGGCCACCGTCTACGCGGTCCCTTTTATGTCATCATATTGTTGCTGCAGCTCACGCGACTCTGTTTCTAAGCGTTGTATGTTCGGGTCCTCCTGCAAAGTGGTGAGGACCTTGTACGACTCTTCCAATACTTTGGTGCAGTCCTCTACTGCACTACTGATCTCCTCTATGCCCGTCGCGATGACACTGGCACGCTGTTCCCTCACCTCTGGTGGAGTTGAAAGTTGCACCTTCAACTACAGCTCAGCTATCTGAAGGTTCAGCTCCCGCTGAACCTTAGCCATCTCTTCCTTGGCCTCGCGCACCCCTGTTATTAGCCTCCGAATCCGCGCCTCTGTTGGTGCCTCTGCTGGGATGGCCTACTTAGGGACCATCTGGCAGGCTTCTTCAAGTACCTGCACTATCTGTCTGTTCTGGGACACGACCTCATCGCGCTGCAAGCTCAACTGCTCCATGTTGATTCTTTGTTCGCTCAACACCTGTAGTGCGCGGCCCTCCCTAGCCCGCAGTTCTTGTAGTAACTCCGTCCTACAAAACATAGAGCGTCTCTCGAGGGAGCGTAGCCATGTTGATCCCTACTCCCTTCAGCGCACTGACCGTAGGCCTGTCGGCCTCATTTTCTGTAACCAGTGCCCCCTCTGGCAGCACTATTGTGTTGGTCATGCAGGCGCGCAACATTTCCTCAGTCGCGGCCGTTCCTACTGCGAGGCTAGTCGAGAGAGTACCAGCCTGAGGAGTGCGCACCTGCAACTCCTGAATCTATGCCTGGAGGGCCCCCAACACAATTTGATTCTCCTCCGCGAACCACTGGAGGGTCTCCCCTATATCATGGATATCCCCCTCAGTGAGGGTGATCAGGTCAAGCCCTTTGCATTTTATAGCGCCTTTTAAATTTGAATTCGACCGTTCCCCCCAAATCCGCTCCATTAATGCTCCCTTGGCGGCAGATTTTCCCAAATCTCGCCCATAAAGTCTGCCTTAACTGCCTGCCGCACGCTCCATTTGGTCTCAAACCAAGCATCACATCGTGAATAGTGACTCTAACGGTCACTTTCCAGCCAACCCGCGCGGCAACGCAGCTACCCTTGCGCTGTCGCAGACCCTGTGACACTTCGCTCCTGCGCGTAGCCCTTTCCTCACGCAGCTCTTGGGCAGAGTAGTTTATAGTCCCGCGCCTCCTTTCAACTGCCTGGAGCGCTAAGACTGTGCTTCCCACAGCTAGTCAGGTGGCCGCGCCACCTGTATATGGCTTCAACCGACTATCGTTTACGTTTCCTGGGAAAAGTTCGCCTTTTAACTTCAATACCTGCATCGCACACTTTACCATCTGCATCGCGCCACCATCTGTGATCCCCTTAGTAATATGCGGTCCAATCCAAGGCATCAAACTGATCAACTCTCGGCGGTAGTCTCCAAATTTATCAACGTAATCGTGCGCATCCTGTTTTATCACCACAATCTTTTTATCAAGAAAATCCCTTTTTATTCCTTCCTCTAGCTTCTTGACTTCTTTTGCCATGGCACTTTTCTCCTTCAAGCGAACCTTTTCATTCATGAGTTCTTGGAGCCTAAGATCACCCTGTTGGGTCTCTTCATCAAGTCCCAAGCATTCTTCTTCGAGCTCTTCCAACTGCGCGATCCCTTCTTCCAAGGCTCCGCGATCCGTCATATCCGCGGGCGCTGCTATGCGCAGACTAGGCATGACATACTTCATTGGCATTACAGCGTTCGCTCCAAAACCCAACCTAGAAGGCGTCTGTCCCATCAATTTCTTGCACGTCGCTCTATAAGCCCATAAGACTGCTGGTACGCGCAGGTCCCAATCACTTCACTGTGCATTACGTACTTTGTTCAGCGCCTCGCACACTTCGTTAAAGGCTTCCGCGTGGATAACCTTCTGCGCGATCGTTCTTTTCACACTCTGTCGTTCAAACTTGATGGGCCGATTGCACATTAGCCCCCCCAACACATGCTTATTGAACGTATCTCTCAACGCGAAGTTCATGTGCATCCGCACAGGTTGGTTGCCATATGCTTGCACCCATCTGGACAGATGCACGCACGGACAATCCCATCCCTTGTATTTATCTGCCAATCGCACTCTAGGCTTCCCAAACCGTGTGCACATCATCCTTCTACACTCGCGCCAATCATCAAAGTTTCCTTTGTGCGTACCCCACCACCCCGCGGGCATAGCATGCAGTACCCAATTCAAGGCTTGGAAACGTTGTTTCTCCGACACCTCCCTTTCAAATCTGTCCAAGAAAGCATCGACTTCACCGAATCCATCATAAGTAGGCAAATCTCTCATTTCCGTTGATATGCAACGCAACGATCTTGTCATCATGTTACAGTTCAGCGTGGTTACCTCATGTAACCGGTTTTGCCATCACTCTATCTCCTCATCTAAATCCGAAGTACATGAGCTCTCGCGCTCCCATGAAAATCGCCCATCCGCGATGGGATTTACCCATTTTTGCTCCCACGCAGTTATTTTGTATATGCAATCCAAATCATCGTCACTTTCATAGTCGCGCACTGGCTCTGTATAGCGTGATCCCTCAGTAGGGTCTAAGGGTATAACTACGCGTAGAGACTTCTTCTCAAAAATCATCTTACGCTTCTTCATATTAATCACCCCGTTCATGTCAGTGGCCCAATCAATTCCTAAGAGCGCGGGGTAGGGATTACTGTCATCAACAATCTCTATCACTTCAAAATCTGCTAGCGCGCTCGCTCCTTCAATATCCATTGTGATTCCCTGCAATCACCCCAGGGGTATTATCTTCTGTTGGTTCGCCATTCGCAGCTGAATAGGAGACCATTGCAGCGTAGGCCTCCCCATGCGCTCCCATGTCTGCTTCAGCAGAACGTTCGCGTCCGATCCTAAATCCAAAATTACTTGGTCCATTTCATATTCTCCAATCTGCGTGGTTAACCTCATTTCTCTCCCTATCCTAGTCTTATGCTTTCCAATCTTCCGGACTACGCGCAGTTCTCCTGGTGCGGTCCCAACACATCTGTTAATGAGTTCCTGTAATCCCTTTACAACCTTACTGTCACGCAGTAGCTTCATACATGTTTCCAGGAACATTGTGAGCATCGACTTAGTCACCAGGTTCGGCGAATTTGAATGAATAAGTTCGAAATTCTCTGAACTTCAAACAAATACGAATTTATTCGTTCAAGTTCGCCGAACTTTATGGCGAACTCGAACTTCAAGCCGAATTCGAATTTAAACGCGAACATAATCGATTAAGTTCGTTTCAGGTTCGATAAAAATCGTTTTGGTTCGATTAAAAAATTTCGAAATGAATTATTGCGGGCCCGTTTTGCTTTAGGTTTCATTGTTTTTATATATATACATTTTTTTTCGAATTTCTATTTGTCGAATTTTATGTCGAACTTTATCGACAAAATTTTAGTTGCCGAACTTTATTCGAATTTCAAGGTCGCTGAACTCGAACTCGAACACGAACCTGGTGACTTAGAGCATCGATGGGTCCATCTCCAGCTCCGATCTGTCTTTGCTTCCTGAAGTGGAGGCATCAGCGAAGCTCTTCTTAGCTTCCATAAAGTTTTCTCGAGTGTGCTCCAAATCAAACTCCGCTTCTTTCACCGGAGCTTTGCGAACCAAAGTACCATCCGCTGGCTGTTTGCCTTTATCATCTCCCATCGTAATTCCACTTTGGAGCACAATATTCACATTAGGATCTTCCTCGCGCGGCTCAGACCTCATCATCTACAAATTATGAGTCAGGGGAGGTGGTAGCGCTCCCTTGTCGCGTATCCTAGCTATCAGCGTAGGACAATCTTCCGTCTCATGATCAAACAAGGTACAGTACAAGCATGATGGACGCGTTGGATTCGTACAATCGCGAGCATAATGTCCTGGTCCTCCGCAATTGTAGCATATTAGCTGTCTGCGACCTCTTCTAGGTCCTCCTCCACCTCGGCCTCGTCCGCGCCCCTGAAATCCGGTTTGCGCCATCCCTGCACCCTGGTCTAGGAGCCGCATTTCGGCTTGAACCCTATAGGTGGGAGTTCTATCCATCATTAACTCATAACTCCTACGAGTGCGCTCATCTTATCCCACCGACCTACAAAAATTACAGAACTGTTGTGAATTTTGTGTGTATTTCTATAACAAATGGCAATTGTCCATAGCATCCTCCTGTTTGACAAATCGCGCACCATAAAGCAAGTGTCGCGCTCAGTCCTACTTGCGCTTCCGGCCTTAACGACCTCGGTCCTCCTCCCACGAGGTAATTTGCGAACACCAGACAGTGGTCCTTCTCATGACCCTACCCCTTACATTTTACGCACCACACCTCTTTGCGCACTTTTGGTCGAGTTGTCCTGTCCTGTTTCAAACTCTGCATCTCAAGGCACAAGTTTTTCAACTGCACGTGGATTTGCTGAACCTCCAAGTTAGGATCCTGTATTGGGGTCTCATGCAGCCTCATCGCAATCTCTAAAGCTTCTGCCTGAGTCGTTAACCTCTATTGCGACAACGAGTTCCTCAAATGCGGTGTTAGTGATGCTACAAACCATTCGCAGTGTTGTCCATCCGTCAAAGTCATATTAGCTTTGTGAATCGTACACTTCAGCCTCTGATCCAGCTCCCAAGGAGTCTCGCCTGGTAACATCGTGATCTCCTTGAACCCAATGATCGACTGTGCTTCTGACTTCGGTCTGCTAAATTCCTTATTCAGCGCAGTTTGGATAGTCACGACTCCTGTGTTTGGATTATCACTCGAGTGCTTAATGTACCAAGTCAGCGCGCGGTCCTACGGAGCGCTAACCAGCGTCGCTTTCTTAATATTATCATCTGTAATTCTCTGCGCTTCCCATCTGGTCTGGATCTTCATTTCCCAATCCCTTGAACACATGCAACTTTATCGAGCTTGCCATACTAAAGCGCGATGGTGGCGGAGGTGGTATAGGCAAAGATGGTGAAGCTGGTGGTGGTGTGGGAGGGGGTGGTATGTGCGGAATTCTCTGCCTTATCAAATGGATCACACTTCTCGGAGAGACCTTCACGAGTTCTTCCTCGTCCCCTCATGGAGGTGAAATCAAGGGGCTATTCTCTGGTCCCTTACTTCCTTCGTTTCTGTAAGTTTTCCCACTTCGCGTAGTCCCGAACATCAATGTAACTGCATAATTCGCTTTTCGCACAATAGCATTTTAATCCAAGTGTTCAAAGACTTTACGTACTTACCTCACGGTCCTTTGAGAAAGCATCGCTCTGCCTCGCTATAGCCAACTGAAGTATCTCCCGCAAACTCAGTAATGAATCCTCCTATAATCCGATCGATCCAGTGATCAACAACGCGCGTGATCTTATCCTTCGATGCTTCCAATCTGCGCACCAATTTTGCGGTTCACACAATAGGTTCGTTGAGATTCCAACTTCCCTGGCTATCTGCTAGCTTCGCGATCCACTCGTACAGCTCAGTAGGGAAAGATGCGAAGAAAATTTCGTGGATCTCTGTGTACAGATAACAGTCTAACCACTCTTCCTTTGATAGTCACAGATTCATGTTCTCCTGCGCCGCGAATTCGTGAATTCTCTTGTCCAACCAACCTTCAATTTCCTTCTTAGTTGGATTCCAATGATACGATATCAGACATCTCTATGTAGATTCCGGTCTCGACAACGAAACCATTTGTTGGCTTGTGGGGGCCTGACCCAGGTTCGGAGTTAATTAGCCAAACAAATCCTTGTACTACTGGCCCTTTCGGCAATAGCCTGCGGAGCACGGACTGAGGTCTCACCCGAAATAGTATCGGGGGATGCTGGAACCAGGTTTCCGCACCCTTGAGATGTCTGAGGGGTCGGCTTAGTCCAGCTAGGAATGTCTTCGCGCACTGTCCTGACCTGCGAGACCTTCACGGTCTGTTACGATCGCCTTCGTGCAGCCCTAACCGGGGGCTGAGGTGCTTCTGCGTTGCTAAGGCAGCGATCTGCACTATTTCCACAAGTTACACCGCGGATCTTACTTATCTTCTTATAACTGTTAGTTAACTTGTAAACAAGTACTTAATCTTACGTTCACTTAATCAACACATTTATATAAGTTCGCGCAACATATAAATAGTAGAAATGTAATTTATACCCAATATACTTCAATGCATAAAACAGGAAAAAGATACACAGAATTGATATGAAAGCTTCTTCTTTATTACTTCTCCAATCGGTTACAGACTCAACTCACCCTGTGCACTCAGCTGCAGGGGTCCGCACACTCAGTTGCGGACTACTAGGCCTCTACGCACTCAGCTGCAGAGCCTTCTCCTACTCTACACCAAAAAGACTAGACTCTAGACTTAGATCAGACTCAATTCTCTTTTTCCTATTCCTTTTCAGTTGTCTCTTAGTTTTCAGTTGTCTCTTACAACTTAGAGACTCACTCTATTTATACAATCCCATGGTCCGCGGACCATGGGTGGATCTCTAAAGCTGACATTACATTACAAAAATGAGGGCGAACAACCCTCTGACTCATTTACAATCTTTGCACTCCGCGCCCACAAAACGCGGAGTCTTTACATCGGATTTACTCAAAACTTGGGCTTTAAGCCCCAAACTTGCCTTGGGGGATCCCGCGCCCAACAACTTGTTAGCAGCAGAGGGAGTTTCAACATCGGGAGTGTTTCTAGCCTGACAGGGATGTCAGAAGTTGGGTGGATCAGTTACTTACTTCTCAGTAACCGAGTTGCAGTGCAGTAGTGGTTAGTAGTAACACAATGCAGCATGATGAGAGGGGGTTGCAGTGCAGATGCAGTGTTGGGAGAAAGGACCAGCAGCAGCACGGATGCAGAGGGAGCTGCCGTATGGATGCAGCAATGGCAATGGCAAGGCCATGGGCAACAGTACAAGATGCAGCAGTGCAGAGGATGTTGGGTGGGGAGGCCTAGCATTAGCATAGGTACTGGTACCGTATAATCAGACTGATGCTCAGTATGGAGTATTACTAGGGCACAGTCCTCGCTAAGAGGGAGTGTTATTTGGAGTAGCATCGGATGTGCTCTAGCCATGAAAATCGGTGGAGAGGCTAAAGCACATGAAATCTCGATGACCCAGAAATGGTTTGGACAGATTGTTACTCAATTTGGGAGATATTAAAATAATTAATATTTTTTAATGGAGTTCCTAAGTCTAAACTTAGAAAAAATAAAATATTAATGGGTATTAATATAAAACTGGGTTAGAAGGTTCCAAAAGTCATGGATCAAGCCAAATCTAATCTTAGCCGTTGATTAGAGATTTAATCTCGGCCCTTCAACGAAAAAGGTATAAGAGGAGGCTTGAGGGTCAGTAGGAAGATACACCAGAGTGATCAATCATTCGATTTGCTAGAGCGAGGTTGCTAAGCAAAGTCGAATCAGTGATCAACAGCGAGGGGCAGTGAGTACTGGACAGAGAGGCAAAGACAGTGCCGAGAGACCAGCGCAGAGGCAAAGAGCGAGAAGCAGAAGCCAGAGCAGGCCACGCAGAGCCCAGCAGAGACAGTGCAAAGGCCAGAGGGCCTGCGTCATCCACGCAGAGGGCAGTTGGAGTGATGCAGAGGGTCCCAGAATTTGCACAGTGCCTCAAAGGGCTAACGCAGAGGCCAGAAGGGCCAGCGCAATGCTTCAGAGTTGCTGGAGAGGGTTTCGTGGGACAGGTTTTCTGAATACTTGTTTCTGAATAGAGAGGTATTGCTGCCAGTTGTTTTTCTCTGTCGGGTGAGCCAGTTTGGCACCCAGTTGTACTCAAGGAAATACTGCATAATAATAAACCCTCAAAATAGCTGCACCGGTTTTCCCGCATTGGGTTTTTCCGAGGACGTTTGTCCAAAAATAACGGTGTCACTTGTGTGTTTGTTTTCTTTTAGTTGTTGATCTGTAGATGTTGAGACTGTATTGTGTTTATTTCGTTATTTATATGTTTTAAATAACTTGTTCAAATTTAACAAGTAGGAGAAGTAAACCAAAAGAATACAGATTAAATTTCTAACAGGGAATTACTTAGAAATTTCAACAAAAAGATTGCGCAAAAATAGTAATTTTCGGGCTCATCACTAGCATGAACACCAAGTTGTCCCTAGCACATACAATAAGCATGTATCGCACAAGCTCTCCTCACCAACATGTTATTTTCCTTGGAGTTTACAAATCCTAACCATGTTGCATCACATAAGCAATTTTCGGACTCATCACTGGCATCAACACTAAGCACATAGGGTAAGCCTATATCACAAAAGCTCTCCACACCAACATTGTTATCTTCCTTGGAGTTTACAAATCCTAGCCATGTTGCATCACATAAGCACATAGAAAGACAACTCTAGCACGAGCTTTCAAATCTACATGTGCATCCTACCTCAAAACCTAGATTTTCATTTCTTGAATCAAGACAAGAACAAATCTCCATGTAACATCAACATAATAACCAGGTCTTTTTTTAAGCACAAAATTTTGTTAAGCTCAGACTCATCAAGCTAGTTTCTCTATGATCTTGCCCTAACCTCACATCCTACATGAACAATGTTGTAAAATCATACAAGTCATTAGCTCAAGCCTTCAAGCCTTCTAATAGCATAAAAACCCTACCACTAGAACAAGAGCCACAAGAACCATTATCACCTTCAATGTCATGTTCTTCACTAGGGTTTAGATGTATAGCTCAAACTCTAGCATCTCACAACAGTATTCAAGATGTCTCTTTCTTGTTATTGTCTTCCCAAGGTATTCTCATGAACCTTATCATCTTTGGCATCTTGTTGCCTACAAGACATCTCTTCTCATCTTTTAGGGTTTCCTCCTGAACCCTAGCATATTGCTCCCTACAAGATATCTTTAAGAAAATTCAAAGAATAGAGCTTGCTTGTCCCTTTATATATAGGATAGCAAATAGAGCCTATCTTAAAACAAGGATATAAATTGATACAATAAGCAACAAATATCCATCTAACATCAAGGATGCTACAAGTCTTTTTCTAAGCACAGAATTTTGCTAAGCTCCAGACTCATCAAGCTAGTTTCTCTATGATCTTTCCCTAACCTCACATCCTACATGAACAAAGTTGTAAAATCCTATGAGTCATTTAGCTCTAGCCTTCTTGCCTTCTAGTAGCATAAAAACCCTACCACTAGAACATGAGCCACAAGAACCATTATCACCTTCAATGTCATGTTCTTTACTAGGGTTTACATGTATAGATCAAACTCTAGCATCTCACAATAGTATTCAAGATGTCTCTTTCTTGTTATTGTTTTCCCAAGGTATTCTCATGAACCTTATCATCTTTATCATCTTGTTGCCTACAAGACTTCTCTTCATTTAGGGTTTCCTCATGAACCCTAGCATATTGCTCTCTACAAGATATATTTAAGAAAATACAAAGAATAGAGCTTGCTCCTCCCTTTATATATAGGGTAGCAAATAGAGACTAATTTGATACAAGGATATAAATTGATACAAGTAAATAATAGGGCAACTCCATATGAAAATTACATCTATCACAACAACTAGAAATTATTTTCCTAATACCAAATAATTCACAAAGTGATTTTCACAAATCAATTGCGGAAGAAAAATAGCGTTGGAAACTGAGAAAATACTAGCACACACACACAATCAAAATGACACCATTATTTTTGGACAATTGTCCCCAAAAAAACCTAACTTGGGAAAATCGGTGCAACAACCGAGGGTTTTTATTATTATGCAACAGTGAAATTCTGAGTGCAATCTATGGATGCCCAACTGGCAATCCAAACAACAACAAAAAAATTTGGTGAAAATTATCTAAGGGAATTACCCTTCTTCCACAAGCAACCCCATCACAACTTTCCTTTAGAAACTCGTCCTCTTGGAACCCTCACGCTGGCCTCTGCACAGTGCTTACGCTGGCCCAATGACGTCTAGCCCAGAACTGCCTCTAATGAAGTCATTCTGCCTGTCTCTGCTGAGGAAATTGCTTCTCCGACACTCTCGAACCTCTGCCCGGCCTCTAGAACTGAAAACAAATTTTCCTCCAGCCAAATCAAGTTGCTCTTCTAAAGCAACTGTGTAGTCCTCTGCGCTGCCTCACTGGGAATAACTCGGCCTCCTTGCTGCTGCCTCTCCAAATCTGAGAAACTTCCTCCGAATCACTGTCTTTGCCCCTCACTGTATCTACTTCCTTACTGAAGCTCAAATTCTCAGGCAACTGACTACTACTACTCTGGAAAATCGAATTCTCCAAGTGTTTCTGGTGTATTTTCCAAGTGCCCATGAATCCCTTCTTATATCTTCTTGTTGAGACTCCAATGACCAAGATTAAATCTTAATCGATGGCTCAAATCATTTCTGGATTGATCAATGTGAGTTTCTAGAGAATTCTCACTTGATATAATTAATTCTGATTAATTAATGTTAGTTTTTGTAGCATCAAGATGTGTTTTAGTCTCGAAACTTTGTGGAGAGGCTAGAATACAGGTGTTCTCCATAACCTAGAAGTCGTTTCTAGAAACGTCACCTAAAAGTACCTCAATTAGATTATTAGCCCATTTTTATTTATTTCTTAAGTCTAAATTTAGGGAAGGCGTTAATTAATTAGAATTAATTGAGATAAGGTGAGAATTCTCCAGAAACTCATACAAATCGACTAGGAAATAATCTGGGCCTTTGATTAAGTTGTAATCTTGGTCGTTGGAGGTCCAACAGAGGATTATAAGAATTCGATGGGTAGATGGAGAACACATGCCCATTCAGAGCCAGTTCGGAATTGGATTAGTGCCAGGTGAGACAAAAATTGTCTCACTAATTTTTGTGGCCGGTTTCTCCTGTAGTGCATTGCCAATTTGTGCATCCAAATTGTACTCAAATTTTCACTGGTGCATAATAATAAAAACCCTCATCTACTGCATCGGTTTTCCCAAGTTGGGTTTTTCAGGGGACAATTGTCCAAAAATAACAGTGTCAATTTTATATTGTGTGTGTGCTAGTATTTCTCAGTTTCCAGCGCTATTATTTATACAGTATTTTATTAGTGAAGGTTGCAGTGTGATTTATTTGATATTTGTCATAGTAGATAAATTGTTAAAATAATTAACAATTAAAAAAATAAATTTCACTCGCTGCAATAGGATTTTAGATTTGAAATTCTCACATGGTATCAGAGTGGGAAGCTCAGAAGTAAAGGAAAGAATTTCGCTGCTTAGAGGGAGAAGCGGGCTGAATTATTGGGGCAGGAATTCGATTTTTAGTTGCAAGGTTGCAGAAAAGTCGAATTGCCCGGGATTGTGATTCCAGCAGTCAGGGGGAGCAGATTTTCACTAAGCAGATTTCTGGTTGGACGCAAAGGGTTTTGCAGCAGTTTGCAATAGCAGAACCAGCATCGAGTGGAAGAGAAAAGCACACACAAGAGAGGGAAATTTCTCTCAAGGAACTTTGAGTCCCAGAAGTTCACTTTTTCAAGCAGATTGGCAATAGCAGCTAGCAAATTTACGCATTCTAGGAGGGAATGTGAGTAGCAGAGCAACAGCCAAGCAAAGGGAAAGAGGGAATTTTCGACTTGATCAGAGATGGCCACAGCACGATTTAGAGATTAGGATAAGTTGGAGGATTCCTCCAACTGTGTCATCTAGAAGGCCAGAATGTCCTTCCTGTTGGATGAATACGGCCTGAAGCTCTACATAGACAGTGTTGTGGCAGTTCCCCAGGATGCGAATCAGCTAAAGGAATACAAAAAGGAGATGGTGCAAGCGAAGCGGTTGATCCTGGATGGAGTCCGGGACCATATTGTCTCACACATAGCTGGCAAGGATACTGCCAAAGAGATGTGGGATGCTCTCTCCATGCTATATCAAGGCACTTTCGAGCAGCGGAAGATGTTCCTAGAAGAAAAGTTGAGATGCATCAAGATGCAAAAGGGGGAAGGCATAGATCCCTTCTTCACCAGGATTTAGGAGGTCTGAGACCAGCTTGCAGCTGTTGGGGCAACACCTTAACCAATAGAGCTAGTGAGATTGGCACTGAACAGTGTCTCTGAGGAGTGGCAAGTTTTTGTCCAAAGTATATTGGGCAGAGACAAGCTACTAGAATGGGACAAGATGTGGTCAAACTTGCAGCAGGAAGAGTTGAGGTGAGCTTTGTTAAAGAGTTCCATCAGTGGCAACAGTAGCAATGGATCGAAGGTGGTGAAGGAGGAGGAAAATGTGGCCCTTACATCAAAGGGTCCCAGTCAGGGGCAAGGGGAACAAAGAAGGAAGAAGAAGGACCTGTCAAAGGTCAAGTGCTTCAGATGTGGTGAGCTCGGTCACTACAACATGCAGTGTCCTCTCAAGAAGAAGGACAAGTCAGAGAAGCAGGACCAACAAGCAGCGTCAGCTGAGATCGACAAGTTGTCCTCCAAGTTGGAGGAAGACTTCGTGATGTTGGTAGCCATACCTCCAGGAGTGAGGTGGGGTGACTTGGAGTTGTAGCCCCAGAGAGCTACAGATTTGGGCAGGGTCCTTAAGTTGTCCTCATGATGGATCATTACCTGGCTATGAGGTCCCACAGTATTCAGTAGCAGGATGAATCAATGACAGTTGATGTAGTCAATACCAAAGTGACAGTGGAAAACTAGTAGCAGTCAGATGTTGAAGAGCGCAGTGTAGTGTTGGCAGCAGAGTAGGTGGCTCAGTAGCAAAGTCAACATCGCAGATTCTTTAGTGACAGTGCAAATGCTAGTAGCAGTCAGGACTCAAGAGACAGATGCATCATACTGAACACAGTTGATTCAGTATTTTGGATGCTTCTGAGTTGCAGTGGTTGCAGTTGCAGCAACAACAAATGAGAGGGAGTTGCGGTGCAAATGCAGAGTTGGCAGTAGTATAGTAGTGTCAGCAACAACACAAATGCAGCATCAGAGTTGGTGGGCAGCAGCAGCTAGACATCAGCAGGGTGACAGAGATGATACAGAGATAGGGTGTTGTGGCAGGACATGCAACACTAGAGAGAGAACACAGTCCTCACTAAGAGGGAGTGTTAGTTTTTGTAGCATCGGATGTGTTCTAGCCACGAAATTTGGTGGAGAGGCTAGAATACATGAGATCTCCAAAACACCAGAACACCAGAAGTTTGATTTCCTTGGCAAATCAATTTCTAGAGTAGCAGCAGTCAGTTGTCGGAGAGCCAGAAATCGAAGCAATGAGTGAGGTGCAGGGATAGTGAGTCCAGAGGAGATTTTCCAGATCCAAAGAGTCAACTACAGGAGGGTCGAGTTTCCTTAGTGAGGCTGCGTAGAGGCAGCACAGAAGCTTCAGAGGTAGCAATTTGATTTGGCCAAACAAAGGGTCGATTCAGTTGTTGAAGGCCAAGAAGATTTTCGGGAGGGATCAACGAGTCATTCTCAAAGGCTGGATTGGGAAAACGGCATGATTAGTTACAGTTTCAGGTAGAGCATACCAGTGGTTGCGCAAGGTTGACGCAAGGTTTTGTGGAGCCCATTCAGGGCCAGTTTCGGAACTGGATCAGGGCTGGGTGAGACAAAAATTGTCTCACTAATTTTTGTGGTCAGTTTATCTTGTAGTGGATTTCTAGTTTGTGCACCCAGATTGTACTCAGATTTTCACTGCTGCATACTAATAAAAACCCTCATCGGTTGCACCGGTTTTCCCAAGTCGGGTTTTTCCGGGGATAATTGTCCAAAAATAACAGTGTCAATTTATTGTGCGCTAATATTTTCTCAATTTCCAACGCTATCATTTCCATAGTATTTTATTTGTGAAGGTTGCAATGTGATTTATTTGATATTTTCCGTAGCAGATAAATTGTTAAAATAATTAACAATTACAAAAATAAATTTCAGTTGCTGCAATAGGATTTCGATTTTGAAATTTTCACAATTAACCATATTCCCTAAGTTTAGACATAGGAAATATTTAAAAATCAGTTAATAATCTAATTAAGTCATGTTGTTGATGTATGGTTGTTGCTGCCCACCAACTACTGCGCAACTTTGGTGCTGCATCTGCGCTGCTGCTGACACTACCATACTGTTGCCAACACTGCAACTCCCCCTCATTTGTTGTTGCTGCAACTGAGAAGCCTCCTAAATACTTAATCAAATGTGTTCAGTATAATGCATCTGTCTCCCAAGTCTCTGACTGCTACTAGCTACTACAGTATCCACCAAGAAATCTGCGCTACTGCCAACTCTGCACTGAGCCACTTGCTCTATTGTCAACACTGCACTGCGCTCCTCAGCATCTGACTGCTACTAGTCCTCAACTGTCACTCTGGCATTGACTACATCAACTTCCACTGATCCATCTTGCTACTGAATACTGTGGACCCCCCGTAGCCAAGTAATAATCAATGAGGTGGATTCCTCAAGGATCCTAACCAATCTCTGTAGCTCTCTGGGGCTACAACTCCAAGTCGCCCCACCTCACTCCTAGAGGTATGGTTGTCATCATTGTGAAGTCTTCCTCCAACCTGGAGGACAGCCTATTTATCTCAAGCATGTGTTACTGCCTAGTTCTGCTTCTCCTACTTGTCCTTCTTTCTGAGAGGACATCAGGTACTATAGTGGCCAAACTCGCCACACCTGAAGCACTTGACCTTAGACAGGTCCTTCTTCTTCTTCTTCTGCTCCCTCTACGCTTAACTGGGACCCTTTGATGTGAGGGCCACATTTTCTTCCTCTTTCACACCCTTTGATCCCTACTACTGCTGCCACTGATGGAGCTCTTTAGAAGAGCTCGCCTCAACTCCTCCTGCTATAAGTTAGCCCACATTTTGTTTTATCCTAGTAGCGTGTCTCTGCCCAATATACTTTGGACAAAGTCTTGCCAATCCTATGAGACATTGTTTAGTGCCAACCATACTAGTTCTGAAGGTTGAGGTGTTGCTCCAACAACTGCAAGTTGGTCTCGGACCTCCTGAATCCTAGTGAGAAAGGGATCTATGCCTTCCCCTTTCCGCATCGTGATGTATCTCATCTTTTCTTCCCGGAACATCTTCCGCTACTTGGAAGTACCTTGGTATAGCATGGAGAGAGCATCCCACATCTCTTTAGTCGTCCCCTTGGCCGCTATATGTGAGACTATATGATACCAGACTCCATCTAGGATCAACCGCTTCGCTTTCGCCATTTCCTTCCTATATTCCTTAAGCTGATCTGCATCTTGGGGAACTGCTACCACATTGTCCACGTAGGATTTCAGGCCATATTCATCTCGAAGGAAAGACATCCTATCCTTGCAGATGACATAATTGGAGGCTCCCTCCAACCTATCCTAATCTCTGAGCCCAGTTGTGGCCATCTCTGAAACTGTTGAAAACACCCTCTTTCCCTCTAATCGGATACTGCTCTGCTACTCGCACTCCCATCTAGAGCGAGGAAATCTGCAATCAACTACTGCCAATCTCAATCTAGAAAATTGGATTTCTCGACTAGAAACCCTTTGAGAAAAAATTCCCCTCTGCTGTGTGTGCTTTTCTCTTCCACCCAATGCTGATTCTGCAACTGAAACTGCTACAAAACCTCTGCGTCCAACCAAAAATCTTCTCAACGAAAATCTGAGCTGCTGTTGCTCCCTCTAATTGTTGGAATTATAGTCCCAGGCAATTCGTCTTTTCTGCACTCGTGCAACTGAAAATCATTTTTTTCTTCCCCAGTAATTCGATCAGCCTGCCAACGAACAACGCTGCCTCTAAGAACTTCGGCCTGTTGTTTCCACTGAACAATGAAATTCCCTTCTCTACTTCTGAGCTTCCGAGCTGATCACTCACGCTCTAATACCATGTGAAAATTACATCTATCACCAACTGGAAATTATTTTCCTAATTGTTAATTTATTTAACAATTTATTTGCACTTTGTTACAACAAATACCAAATAATTCACACCATGATTATCACAAATAAACTGCGAAAGAAAAATAACACTGGAAACTGGGAAAATACGAGCACACACACATTAAAAATGACATCGTTATTTTTGGACAATTGTCCTCGAAAATGTTGATTTGGGGTGGCATCGGATCTGCTCTAAGCCTCAAATTTTGAGGGAGGCTTGGGCACATGCATTCCAAAGAAACCAGAAGTGATTTTATTAAAATAATTAATATTTTTAATGGGGTTCCTAAGTCTAAACTTAGGAAAATTAAAATATTAATGGGTATTAATCTAATCAGGGGTGAAACTTCTAGAAAAGGACATGGATCAAGCCAAAACGATCTGAGCCTTTGATTATGGTTTAATCTAGGCCATTGGTTGTCCAACAAGAAGATATAAAAAGGGTCTTGAGGGTCATTTGGAAAACACACAAAGAGATTGAGGAAATCGATTTTTCCTCCTGAGAACTTCTCACTTGAGGAGATCTCTTGCAGTTGAAGGGCAAGGATAGCAGCCTCTGGAGAGAGAGATTCTCAGTCAGAGATACATTAGCAGAGAGAGGCAGAAAGTGATCTAGAAGCCTTGACGCAGAGGTTGACGTAGGGCCAGAAGGGCCACGTAGAAGCAGCGCAGAGGGAGAGAGAGAAAGTCGAAAGTCAGAGCAGAGGGTCAGTTTCAGTAGCCGGAAGCTGGGGTGTGAGATCGGGAGGCTGAGAGCAGTGACTCTGGGCTACTGATCGATTCCCCAGTTGGGTGACGCAGTGCCTGCAAGGGTTGACGCTGGGACAACGTAGAGGTAGCGCAGAGCTAGCGTAGATCCTGCTAAGGGCACCTCATCCAGCAGCCGGAACAGACAGGACTTTTTCTTTGTGATTGTGTAAGGTAAAACTCACAAATCTTTTACCAATATTTCTCTCTGTAACTGAATAACCCTGTGAGGTATTCAGTGATGTATTCAAAATTTTCTACAGCTTAATAATAATAAACCCTCAGAGTTGCTGCACCAGTTTTCCCGCATTAGGTTTTTCC
Source organism: Pinus tabuliformis (assembly GCA_031772625.1). Taxonomy (NCBI): domain Eukaryota; kingdom Viridiplantae; phylum Streptophyta; class Pinopsida; order Pinales; family Pinaceae; genus Pinus; species Pinus tabuliformis. The sequence continues at coordinate 708,157,252 of CM062816.1, read as the reverse complement.
AGGGACTTTTGTCCAAAAATAACTGTCCTATGTGTGGTCTATTTTCCTTGCTCAATTTCTATGTTTCAGAATCATATTTAATTTGGTGTAGGCATTTACTTCGATATATCAAGAAGAAATCTGAAATACGTTTGTCACATAATTTACAATCTAGGAGAAGTAGATTCAGTTGGTTACAGTAGGATTCCTGAGATTGTTAGATCTAGGAATTTTCACATCGTAGCAGAGTTGTTGATGTGAAATAGGGAAGAGCAGATCTAGCACTGAAGCAAGGGCCAACTTGCTGCAGCAAACAACAATTCGAATCCCCTAAGGGATTGCGCAATTCTAGCCATGAGGGCTATATTTTCGTGGGTATCTCTCTCTGAGTGAGACGACAGAGAGGTAAGACTGCCGGATTGAGAATTTGCCGAGGTAGAGGGAGCTATGCAGAGCTAGAGGAACATCGTTTTCTGCAAGCTGAGTGCTAGGCAGAAAAGTCATCGGAAGGAAGTAGATCACATAGTGAGGGAATTTCTTCCTCAGAGAATTCCTAGCCAGCAAATTCAAACTCTCAATTACTGAGTAGCAACAAGGGGCAGCAGATCTACACGGTCCAGAAGGGAGTGCGTAGGCCAGTCCAGTGTTTCACAAAGGAGAGAGGAGGCTATTCGACATTTCTATTTGGCAGATATGGCAACCACATCTCCAAGAGGGAGGTGGGCTGATTTAGAGTTGTAGTTCGAAAGAGCTACAAATGGGCAAGATCCTTGAGGAGCCCATGATTAGTGATAGCGGGATGGAGAAGTTTTCAATTGGTACCATGGAGTGTTGATTCGGCAGATGCAATAGTTAGTAGCACCAAAACAGCAACAACGCAGAGCAGAGAGGTAGCAGTGCATGGAAGCATTGTGCAAAGCGTCAGCAGCGCAGTGGCTTCAAAAGACAGCGTGGAACTAGCAGCTGTCAGGCTTTCAGCACCGAGGTGTATCCACTGGATACTTGTCTAGTCTTGGGTGTTGTCAGTTGCTTCTCTCAGCAACTGAGTTGCAGTATGGATGTAGTGTTAGCAGTGGTATTGCTAGCAGCATTGCAGATGCAGCATTTGAGAGGGAGTTGTAGTACAAATGTAGCATTGGCAGTGGCAGTGTCAAAGGTAGCAGTACAGTAGCAGCAACAACGCAGTAGTTGGTGGACAACATGTCAGACATCAACAACGCAGAGGACGATGCTTCAGAGTCAGAGCAGTATGCAGTAATAGTGTATTGCTAGAGCACATTCCTCGCTAAGAGGGAGTGTTGATTTGGGGTAGCATTGGATGTGCTCTAAGCCTCAAATTTTGTAGGGAGGCTTGGGCACATGCATTCCAAAGAACCCAAAAAACATTTTGGGAAATTCCACCCAAAAGTGATTTTATTAAAATAATTAATATTTTTAATGGGGTTCTAAAGTCTAAACTTAGGAAAATTAAAATATTAATGGGTATTAATCTAACCAGGGGTGAAACTTCTAGAAAAAGACATGGATCAAGCCAAAACGATCTGAGCCTTTGATTATGGTTTAATTTAGGCCGTTGGTTGTCCAACAAGAAGATATAAGAGGGGGCTTGAGGATCATTTAGAAAACACACAGAGAGATTGAGGAAATCAATTTTCTGAAGTGAAAAGTTCTCAGGAGGAAAAATCGATTGAGGAGATCTCTTGCAGTTGAGGGGCAGAGATAGAAACTTCCGTAGAAAGAGATTCTCACCTGGAGATACATCAGTAGAGAGAGGCAGAAAGTGATCCAGAAGCCTTGACGCAGAGGCTAACACAAGGCCAGAAGGGCCACGTAGAAGCAGCGTAGAGAGAGAGAGAGTCGAAATTTAGAGCAGAGGGTCAGTTTCAGCAACCAAAAGCCGAGTTGTGAGATTGGGAGGCTGAGAGCAGTGACTCTGGGCTTCTAATCGATTCACCAGTTGGGTGACGCAATGCCTGCAAGGATTGACGTTGGGACAGCGTAGAGGCAGCGCAGGGCCTGCCAGGGGCACCTCATCTAGCAGTCGAAATAGCCGAGACTCTTCTTAGTGATTGTGTGAGGTAAAACTCACAAAGCTTCTGCTAGTATTTCTCTTTATAACTGAATAACCCTCAGAGCTGCTGCACCGGTTTTCCCGCATTGGGTTTTTCAGGGGACTTTTGTCCAAAAATAACTGTGTCCTATGTGTCTATTTTCCTTGCTCAATTTCTATGTTTCAGAATCATATTTAATTTGGTGTAGGCTGCTTTAGTAATTTGCTTCGATATTTCAAGAAGAAATCTGAAATAAGTTCGTAACATAATTTACAATCTAGGAGTAGATTCGGCTGGTTCCAGTAGGATTCTTGAGATTGTTAGATCTAGGAATTTTCACATTGTATCAGAGTTGTTGATGTGAAATAGGGAAGAGAAGATCTAGCACTGAGGAAAGGGCCAACTTGCTGCAGCAAACAGCAATTCGAATCCCCTAAGAGATTGCGCAGTTCTAGCCAGGGGGCTATATTTTCGTGGGTATCTCTCTCTGAGTGAGCCGATAGAGGGGTCATTGTCGTATTGAGAATTCGGCGAGGCAGAGGGAGCTATGCAGAGCCACGCAAGCTAGAGGGACACAGTTTTCTGCAAGCTGAGTGCTGGGCAGAAAAGCTGTCGGAAGGAAACAGATCACATAGTGAGGGAATTTCTTCCTCAAAGAATTCCTAGCCAGGGAATTCAAACTCTCAATTACTAAGTAGCAGCAAGGGGTAGCAGATCTACAAGCTCCAGAAGGGAGCGCGTAGGCTAGTCCAGCGCTGCACAGAGGAGAGAGGAGGTTATTTGACATTTCCATTTGGTAAAGAAGGTAGGCGTACCTCCAGGAGAGAGGTGGGTTGATTTAGAGAGGTAGTTCGAAAGAGCTACAGATGGGCAAGATCCTCGAGGAGCCCACCTCTTGGATCATCACCTTGCTACAGGAGCCCATGATCAGTAGTAGCGAGATGGAGGAGTTTTCAGTTGGTACCATGGAGTGTTGATTCAACAGATGCAGTAGTTAGTAGCGCCAAAACAGCAACAGCGCAGAGCAGAGAGGCAACAGTGCATGGAGGCACAATGCAGAGCTTCAACAGCACAGTGGCTTCAGAAGACAGTGTGGGACTAGCAGCAATCAGGCTTTCAGCATCGAGGTGTATCCACTGAATACTTGTCCAATCTTGGGTGTTTTCAGTTGCTTCTCTCAGCAACTGAGTTGCAGTACGGATGTAGTGTTAGCAGTGGCAGTGCTAGCAGCATAGCAGATGCAGCATTTGAGAGGGAGTTGTAGTACAGATGTAGCATTGGCAGTGGCAGTGTCAAAGGCAGCAGTACAGTAACAACAATAATGCAGTAGTTGGTGGACAGCATGTCAGACATCAACAGCGCAAAGGACGATGCTTCAGAGTCAGAGCAATATGCAGTAGCAGTGTATTGCTAGAGCACATTCCTCACTAAGAGGGAGTGTTGATTTGGGGTAGCATCGGATGTGCTCTAAGCCTCAAATTTTGTAGGGAGGCTTGGGCACATGCATTTCAATGAACCCAAAAAGCATTTTGGGAAATTCCACCCAGAAGTAATTTTACTAAAATAATTATTATTTTTAATGGGGTTCCTAAGTCTAAACTTGGGAAAATTAAAATATTAATGGGTATTAATCTAATCAGGGGTGAAACTTCTACAAAAAGACACGGATCAAGCCAAAACGATCTGAACCTTTGATTATGATTTAATCTTGGCTGTTGGTTGTCCAACGGGAAGATATAAGGAGCTTGAGGGTCATTTGGAAAACACACAGAGAGATTGAGGAAATCGATTTTCTGAAGTGAGAAGTTCTCAAGAGGAAAAATCGATTGAGGAGATCTCTTGCAGTTGAGGGGCAAGGATAGTAGCTTTCGGAGAGAGAGATTCTCAGTCGAAGATACATCAGCAAAATGAGGCAAAAAGTGATCCAAAAGCCTTGACACAGAAGCTGACGCAGGGTCAGGAGGACCATGCAGAAGTAGCGCAGAGGGAGAGAGAAAGTCGAAATTTAGAGCAGAGGGTCAATTTCAGTAGCCGAAAGCCAGGGTGTGAGACCGAGAGGCTGAGAGCAGTGACTCTGGGCTTCTTATCGATTCCCCAGTTGGGTGATGTAGTGCCTGCAAGGGTTGACGTTGGGACAATGTAGAGGCAGCGCAGGGTCTGCCAGGGGCACCTCATCCAGCAGACGGAACAACCGAGACTTTCTCAGTGCTTGTGTGAGGTAAAACTCACAAAGCGTCTGTCAGTATTTTTCTTTGTAAATGATGTATTCAGAATTTTCTATTGCTTAATAATAATAAACCCTCAGAGCTGCTGCACCGATTTCCTGCATTGGGTTTTTCCAGGGACTTTTGTCCAAAAATAATTACGTCCTATGTGTGTCTATTTTCCTTGCTCAGTTTCTATGTTTCAGAACCATATTTAATTTAGTGTAGGTTGCTTCAGTAATTTTCTTCGATATTTCAAGAAGAAATCTGAAATAAGTTTGTAACATAATTTACAATCTAAGAGAAGTAGATTCAACTGGTTCTGGTAGGATTCTTGAGATTGTTAGATCTAAGAATTTTCATAGGAAAAACCCAACTTGGCGAAACTTGTGCAGCAGAGAAGGGTTTTTATTATTATGCAGCAGTGAAATTCTGAGTACAATCTATGGATGCCCAACTAACAATCTAGGAATTTTCACAGGAAAAACCCAACTTGGGGAAACCGGTGCAGCAGCGAAGGGTTTTTATTATTATGCAGCAGTGAAATTTTGAGTACTATCTATGGATGCCCAACTGGAAATCCAAACAACAAAAAAAATCTGGCCAAAATTATCTAAGGGAATTACCCTCCTTCCACAAGCAACCCCGACACAACTTTCCTTCAAAAACTTGTCCTCCTGGAACCCTCATGCTTCCCTCTACGCAATGCTTACGTTGGCCTTATGACGTCTAGCCCGAAACTCCCACTAAGGAAGTAGTTATGCCTGTCTTTGCTGAGGAAATTGCTTCTCCAACACTCTGGAACCTCTGCTCGGCCTCTGAAACTAAAAACGAATTTTCCTCCAGCCAGATCGAGTTGCTCTTCTGAAGCAACTGCGTAGTCCTCTACGCTATCTCACTGGGAATAATTCGTCCTCCTTGTTGCTGCCTTTTTGGATCTGGAAAACTTCTCTTGGATCACGGTCTCTGCCCCACTGTCTTTGCTTCCTTGCTGAAGCTCAAATTCTCCAACAACTGATTGCTACTCTGGAAAATCGAATTCGTATTAGGTCATGCATTCAATAACCAATCACATATTCATCAAACATGTCAAGATCCATAAACAATATACATCATATAACCAGCATATAAACCATGGCAACTCACCCTTAATATCACCATCATAATCAATACATATACTCATAGATCACAATATAAAATGCTTATTATTAACACATGAAAATGAAAACCAAGTCAGGGACTTCCACGTACAACCGGACCATAGATTGAGTTGAACCAAATCTCTCTTTTAGCCAATCACCCTCATGCCATATTCCAAGCATGAATGTGGGATCTCATGGAATAAACCAAGCAAAACCAAACCAGGGCTCCCAGAGGCCATACCACCTCAACCCTCATCCAGTGATTCCACCTCACAGTCGGGATTCAACCCCTGATCGCTAGCATAGGTGGTTTTCATGTCTATATTATGTATTTTCTTCCTCATTTGAAAAGGTTGGACTCTTGTGGATGCTTTGAGCTACATTGTACATCTCTACAGCAGTTTGGCAAGGAAATATACCAGGATTTGCAGCTATTTTTGTGGGATTCTTGTGGTGATGTGTTTTTGCATTGTTTCTCCTTTTGTCATTAGTTTTTCTCATGTGTTATATGTGCCAAAAAAGTGTTTCTAGTGTATTTTCCAAGTTCCCATTGATCCCTTCTTATATCTTCCTGTTGGGACTCCAACAGCCAAGATTGAATCTTAATCGATGGCTCAGATCATTTCTAGATCGATCCGTGTGAGTTCTTGAGAATTCTTGCCTTGACTTAATTAATTCTAATTAATTAACCATTTTCCCTAAAGTTTAGACTTAGGAAATATTTAAAAAATCAGAATTTCCATAAACGATGGATTTTGGAGATCTCATGTATTCTAGCCTCTCCACCAAATTTTGTGGCTAGAACACATCCGATGCTACAGAAACTAACACCCCACATGAAGCTCTCTACAATACAAGAATGTACATGCATCAAATTTGGGTTTATCCAGCCCCTAGCATTGAAAATTCTCCAACCATGATCCTCCTTGGGCTCAACACCCCTCTTTGCAAGATGGTGTGTTGTCCAACAAGTTGTTAGTCCAACGCTCCAATGGTGTGTTGAGCCAAATGCTACTCTCATGTTTTCCAATATGGTTTCAAAGCTCCAATGCTCCTCCTTAACATATGTGTCTTGGTCTATAAAGCATGTTCCTCAACCCAAGCATCCTCAAGTCAAGTGTCCAACATCCAAGGTGTATATCATATGGTCCCAAACTCATTGAGTTAAGTGCCCTCTTCCAAATGTCTAGCACTCCTCCTAGGCAGGTATCTCACCCATTGTGTGCACCCAATGGATTAGTCATCATGCCAATAAGGTAACAACCTCCTAAGTAAGGATGCCATGCTAGCACTCTAACAAAGGTCAAACATCCACCCGAACTAAGCCCTCCATGTGCCCATGAAGAATCGCCATAGGGCCAAGGGTCCTAGCAGTCCCCTCACAAGCTATAAATACTTTTTTTAGTAACCCCAAAAGTAAAGTAGTTGTTGCTACTAAGGTTTGTGGATTTAGATTGAGCTACTAAAAAAGAGAACTAGTTGTTGCTTCAAAGGTTTGTGGATTTAGATTGGGCTACTAAAAAAGTGAACTAGTTGTTGCTACAAAAGTTTTATGGATTTAGATTGAGCTAAAATTATGGGTGCTTTGAAAAATTACTTTTGGTTTTGTTTCAATTTCGGCTCGTGTATGATTTCCCAATTTAGCAAGCAGCGAGCAGCAATTGCTGTCAATTCAACTAAAGTAAAGTATATGGAAAATTCATCTACATGTTGCAAATCCATTTGGCTTTGCAAGTCGATTGTAAATGTGACCAATTAATTCTTGGAGCATGTTGTTGTTGGATAATTAAAGCTGCAACAAGTTCTTCGACCATCCATCATATATGATCAGCCAAGCATAGTGATATCTAGTACCATTTCCTAACAAACCAAGCTCAAAAGGGATGTTGCAACATTCGACTACAAAACCCCTAATTTAGGGGAAGTTTTAGATGCTTAGGGAGAAGCTAATTTGAGAAGAGCTTCCTTTCAAAGAGGGAGTGTTGGATCATCTATTGCTCAAAGCTATTCACCTTTAACTTGGGTGAGCAACAACAACAATTCACTTTCATCCCTAAGCCAAGGAACATGGAACGAACAAAGTTCGTTCTTTAAGTTAAATACTCCAGAATACGTAGATCTCCATTGAGATACAAGAACATATATATTAAAGTATAAATGAGAATATGATACAAATGAGAGTGAGGGTCCTATATATATATTCAGGTAAGTACCATTTCACGAGCGGTCATGTCTGTAAAGACATGCCTCTTCCCTACTAATTATTAGTTAATTAATAATTGTTTATGTCTATTATTATTTATATATATTTTATTCATAAAATAGAAACAAATATGTCCACACTAAAGAGAGGTCACACATGTGAAGGAGATATTTATGGAGAGGTGAATTTGCTTTATAGGCATCCCTTGTTATTTTGGCTTGTAGGATTCAAAAGGCAATGATGTAGAGTGCATGCTTGAAGGCATTTTCTATTTGAAGGGGATGGAAATCCTAACCGCTTATGGATTACGTTACTGTAATGGGGTTACATTACAATGGAGGGTTAAATAGTTAGGGTGGTGCACTGAAAAGGGAGCATGTTCCACTTGAGGGTGTTCCACTTGAGGGAGGCACATTTAGTATAGGAGTTACATTTATTAGGTGAGGCACATTACTCTAGGACATAGTGGCTAGAGTTTATGAGGGTGATACTCATGCATGAGGGTCATGAGGGTGATGGTGAGAAAATATTGGAGAAAACTTATTTCCTAGGGAATATATTGGAGAAGTTGTGGGTAAGGGAAAATATTGGAGAAAACTTTATTATTAACTTGTTTTGTAACAACATGTAATGCTCCAAACATAAACAAACAGTGATATGAAAAACAAAATCAATTTGTGACACAGGAAATTAAAACAATCAACAAATGCTCATTAAAACTCCAGAAGTGAGAACCAGCTGAGCCATTTTATTAATGAAATGGAGTAAGTACAATAATATGTAGAAATTCACCTGGGCTTGCCTCAAGGGAAAGTTTGACAAGACCTAGGTGATAAAACAATAATCTCGAAGTTGGAAATGACTGCTCTTTTAATGCTCTATGTTGTCACTAGAAACTACACTGCTAGCTGGAAAAGAACTGCAAGAAACCCCATTTCCGGTGCTCAGAAAATGCTGAAACTTTATATCTGGGATCATTGTCAAAAACCCAGAAAAACCCAAAAAGGGTTTTTGAACCCATAAAATGGTGCAAATTCCCTAGCTACTTGCGATTCGCCCTGTTATAATAATGAGGATTTCATGCCCAAATATCACCCGGAAAATTATGAAATTTTAACCACAAACTCCTCTCACAAAACCCAGAAAAACCCAGAAATGGTTTGGCCAGATTTTGACCTTCCAAAATCGACCCCCAAAGGCCCTACGCCCTCCAAAACTGCTGAAGCACACTGTCTGCCAATACACCAGCAAAATCCTCCTCAAACACTCTAGAAAAGTAGAAATCACCTCCACTAATGCTTTCCTTATCTCTCCCAACAAGGATCAGCCTCAATGGCTGAGTCTCCACCTCCCACGTGAGCACAAAATGTTGCCTCTACGCTGGCCCAAGAAGTGCGAAAGTCACACTGAATGGGAGCACTCTCCTCCAGCTCCAAAACTCTCCAAAATGGCAGCAAAACTCCTATGCCTCCTCTCTGGAAATTCTCCCGACCAAAACTCCTCCACAAGATGCCACAAACAAACTCAGCCTCCCTCCACTGCGTCCTCCAGAAATACGCACCACCTGGAGATGGATGCAACTGCTAGAAACCACAATGAAATCCTCCTACAGAAGAATGAAGATAAACCTCTCTAGGGTGGCACTCGAAGTCCCCTGAAGAAAGGGTGAGCTCTTCACTTGAAGAACTCTTTCTAAACAACTAGTGACTCGGCTAAGCAGCTCAAGAAACCAAAGAGAAATTCGATATGCTAAAGATGAATGAAATGAGGAGAGATGCCTTCCTTACATAGATTTCGCGGAGCACTTTTCCCTCCAATTTTACCTCCATTGTGGGCCCTGACTTAACCACCTTCATGCAAAACTTAACCACCTCCATACAAACCGAATTATGGAGTGCGTATTTCCCTAGTGTGGGTAGCCCCCATGCGTAATTTGGCCACAACAAAATAACTTCTCCCAAGTCTAATCTCCTAATAAAAATTGAATGGGCCCCACTATCTCCAAAATTGGCCCCCAAAATGAAATAATTAGTCTTGTTCCAAATTAATTTAGGAAGGGACATGACAATCCTCCCCTCCCAAATGTTGTTTGTCCCCAAGCAACTTCAGTGCTTCAGTGCTGAATGCTCAAGTATGTGCTCGCCCTCCCAAGTAGCATCCTCATCCGGCAAGCTCCTCCAATGCACCAAAAATTGCTTGTCCTCAAGCAGTGCCTGAACAAGTGCCCTCTCTGACTATGGATCCCCACTGTCGCTGCAAACTTCACCAGGGTCCCAAATATGCCATTGGATTGTCCCTGATCGTTGTACTATCCTATAGTGAAGGAGTCCCTCGATACCAGGATCCCAAGCCAACCTGATCAACGTGGAGCACCCCTTGCTCCACTCACTATCTTGTCTGGTATAAATACCAGAAGTCCCCCACGTCATCGGTGACTCGCTAAAGCCTAAAGGAAGATCTGAGTGACCTCCCCCTGTAGCAGCCAGCTCACCCCTAATGGTCATTGAGCTGTCTAGTACTGTGATGCCTGGGTCCCATGCTAGCCTCAAAAGGGTGCCACCATGTTGTCGTTGTGCCACTCTAGCTCTAACAGACTACCCATCGTGCACACACTGTATCCTCCTCTCCTGGAACCCGATGGTGGAATACTGATAGAGGCGAGACACATCCTGCCAAGACATCTCCATGATGCCAAAGCCTACCCATCCAAATCTAACTCCGAACCTGTGCAACAATAGAGAAAACCTGCCTCGCCAGCCGATGAAGGCCTCTGTGTACCCCCATGTGCCAACCCAAAAGTGAACTAGGTCACTCTCTGCCATGACTCTACTCATCATGAGACAGAGTGATCTATCAACCAACTGGATCCCCAGATCCCATAGCCAGACCTGTTGCGACATAGCTCTAACAGCTATTGGAATCCATCCATGCCCCATCACTGGTCCCTGCATGCAATGAATATATATGCTCCATATATCACGAACTAATCTGATGCATGCTAAACTACCCTATGTCTGCCACTGCGTAGTACTAATGACCACTAGAAACCGCATGTGCCAAATAGCTACCCCTTGAATGCAACCAATAGATGGGTTTCTGATACTCGCAATCGACTCAATGTATGTGGATCCATTCTGCTCCTGCCAACCATCACCACTAAGTCTACCATCCACCCTCTCGGTAATGTACCAATACAATGTCTGGAGCCTGGACACCCACTGGAAAACTGCCTCAATCATACACGGTATCCCCCACTCATGCAGGATCTCGACGTGCTCTGTGGAAAGAGTGGCACATGTCTCCCCCGTGACCAACTCCCTCAGTGATGAACAATATGCCACCCCTGCAGAAGATCACCTCATCTCCTAGCATGTGGCTGTCAACTCGCACATCGACCCTGCTCCTCCACTGGAAAATACCTATCGTGCCCCTAAGGCACTAAATCTCATAGCGTCGTCTTAGGAAAATATCCCAAGTCCTGTTATCCACACTGTGGGTCTGGATCGAACACAAGGCTCCCCTCAACTGCATGTGGTGCCAACGAGTGGAAGATGTGTGGGTTCCGATGGGTAAGATCAAGAACCCGCGTGGACACTCCCGGCCCGTCCCGTGGCCGATCCGCTCTCCCAACCTGGGTATGTCCACCCCAATGACATGCCTGACATCCTTGTCAAGGAATCTCCCTGCTAGTAGCACTCCCTCAGTTCGTAGTGCAACCCCGCACACTACTACATATAACCATGTATCCTTGTGTCTCCTGGCATACAACTGCACCCAATCGCACATCTCTGTGATCCGCCCGACCCTACTACATGCTACTGCATCATCCCGGATCACTTGGTATCCCTCTTGTATTAATGTGTCCGTCACTCTATGAGGTAATGCACTAATATGTGAACCGCTCCTCCTACACCATGATGCAACCTTGCACACCATTGTGCACCACTGCACACCTTTGTGCTCCTCCGCATACTGTTGTGCACCACTGCATACCCCTATACACCCCTGGATATCAAGGTCTAAGACTGAGTCCATAGGAAACATCTCACATCCTCTCAGGATCACCATCTCTACTACCACTCTGTTGGTAAGCCCTCCATGATGTGAGATATATCTCCTCATTTGCCCAGATATACCTAAGTGGCCTAACTCCTCACAAGCTAATGGGAGTGATACTACTGTGCCTAGCCTCAGTAGCTCCTGCATCCCATATGCCAATAAGAGAGCACTATCTCCATACAATGCCTTATCTGATAGCCTGTTGATGCCACCTCCTCCTACCAGCTCCTGCCAAAGTAAGCTAATCACCCTGTGACTCCACGCACAGTCAATATGCCAAGACAACTCATGAAATTTGTTTGCTTGCCTGTCAAACCATCCTGTCACTAGTGCTGACTGGGGCTCTGATGGAGATCTGAAAATGTGTGCGCCCAAGCGTCAAATCCATCACATAGCTACTACCATCACCTAACAGCTCTATGATGCGATGGAATATCCCACCTGGATCCCAAAAACAGCCTAGCCCTCCAGTCCCTTTGGTAATCCTCGGCCTTTGTTGAACTGTGGACATGGATGTATCCAACCGCCTAGCATGGTCCATTGGGTGCCAGCTCAATACCTCCCACCATCCAATCCCAAAGGAGGGATCTAATATACAATCCCCTGTGGAAGGAACAAGCCCTGCAAGATGATGCAATGACATACGCAGCTCATGTTGCTCAGTCCTGCTAACCTGGCCACCCCCTCGGGTATGTCTAGACAACTCTGCCTCCCTCAACCCAATGCATAAGGGTGGGATAATAACGTTGTAGATTCCATCAGTGTGCCTTTGAAGCGAACTGTGTTGAAAACTCGACGCGTGGCCACTCTGTTGCCCCTCATCAATTGCTAGGCTAAAGGATAGCTGCACATCCTCCTCCATCATGGACTCAACATGAGCCTCCAACTTCTCCTCCATAGACAATCCAACACGGAAGGCATGCTCACCAGTCAACTGCAGGTGATTTGTTGAAATTTGGTACTGGAGGACAGGTGGTTCCCTTAGGCTTTGATCTTTGGCCTAGGGAAAAGTGTCCAAAAGAATTTAATTTTTCTCCTAAAGTGACTTTATAATTTTATAAAGTTAAATCTAATTTAAAAGTGACTTTAAGTGATAAAGTTATTAAGTCTAATTTTAAAGTGACTTTTATAAAGTCAATGAAAAATTAGAAAGGAAAAGTGACTTTGGAAATAAATGACTAAGTGGGTCTTTATTAAAGTGGGGTGAATTAAAAAATAGAAAGTGAGATTTAAATGAGCATTTAATCTCAACCATTGATCTAAATCTATTTCAGCCATTGGATTTAGAGATCACCCAAAAGTCACTTGGATCACCCAAAAGTCACTTGGAGTTATATTAAAGGAGGAAAAGGAGGAAAAGGTCATTCATTCTTTCATGAGCAGATTGGGAGAAGGAGAGCAAGAGAGCAAGAGAGATTTCTGAGCAGGAAGGAGAAGGAGACAGCAGCTTGGCACACATTCCAAGGCAGCAGTTGAGCAGATTTGTACAGCTGATTCAGCACATAGTGAAAGGCAGATTTTTGCACAAAAATCGAGGAGCAGTTTGCTGATTTTTCTGCACACAAAACGGAGGTCGTACAGCATTTATTGCTGTCCTATTTGCTGTAATTTCCAGATTGCTGTGAGGCACGGGAAAGGAGATAAGTTGTAAATTTGCTTGCTGATTTTTTTGCTGAATAATTCTCACTGTAAAAAGACAATTTTCAGAAATAAAGAAGAGCTCTCAAACTGGTTTTCCCCAAGAGTTGTAGGGGGTTTTTCCAGGGTCAAGTTGACCAAAAATATCAGTGTTTTAATGTGTTTTAATGGCTGTTTTTAATTGCTGATTTTTAATTCTGCAATTTCCAGCATTCTGAAAAATTTCCAGAATTTGTGTTTTCAGCAATATTTATTTTTTTCAGTCTGTTAAATGTATGGTTATGGGAATGGGCATTTAACTACATGGGAGAAATAAGGAGAAACTGAAAACCGGGGTGGGAAAACATAAATTTTTTACATGGTATCAGAGATTGAGTGCTGAAGGGCAGTTTGGGACAACAAAAGGAAAAAAATACTGTTGCTGATTTTTCACTCAGAAAATTCCAGCAAGCTGATTTTTTCATAAACAGCAGTTTTATCTTTACCACAGCAGTGCTATTTTTCAGTTTTAGGACAGCAAGATGTCATTGGGATTGAGGGTGGAGGATAGGTTGGATGGGCATACAAATTACAGCGTGTGGAAGGAGAGAATGCAGAGTATCTTTGAGGAGGCAGAAGTCTGGGATATCATGGTGCATACAGCGCAGCACCCTGTTGTTGTGCCTACTGATGCTACTCAGTTGACAGCTTATAATAGAAAGAACAACAAGGGTAAGAGGCTGATTCTAGACGGAATCAAAGACCATTGCATTCCTCATGTGAGAGGAAAGAGCAATGCCCATGAGATGTGGACAGCATTGTCCAATCTCTACCAGAGTACCAATGAGAACCGAAAGATGGTCCTGAAGGAGAAGCTGAAGAACATTAAGATGGGTAATGATAGTGCAGCTGGATATCTCACAAAGATTACCAATGTGAGAGATGAGTTGGCAGCGATTGGAGAGGCCATTCCATCCACTGAGTTGGTGCGTATTGCAGTGAATGGCCTCCCCCGTTCATGGTTGAACTTTGCTGATGGGGTTTGTGCACGTGAGACCCTTCCCACATGGGAGAGGTTTTGGGATGATTGCATTCAGACAGAGATCAGGAAAGGACAGCTTGGGGCAGCCAAGCCAGTTGAGCAGGATGAGGATGTAGCACTGGTGGCAGGAGGCAAGAAAGGCAAAGGGAAGAAGCAGGCTTCCACAAGCAGTGGTGGGGGCAAAGGCAAAGGTAAAGGTAAACAGGGGAACACACAGAAGGACTATTCCAAGGTAAAGTGTTGGAATTGTCAAAAGATGGGACACTATGCAGTTGTGTGTCCGGAGAAGAAGAAGAAGAAGGGGAAGAACCAGGACGTGGCAGCTTCAGCAGAGATTGAGGACTTTGCTGGTCGTTTTGACCGAGAGTTTGCATTCCAGCCCCTTTTGGCATTGAGCAGTAGTACCGACAGCAGAGCTAGCAGTTCTGAGCTGTGTGAGATTTGGCACCGCAGGATGGGACACATGTATCATGGAGCCTTGAGGACATTGCGGGAGATCACTACAGGTGTGCCAGATTTCAGTACTGATCACTTTGATACTTGTAGAGGTTGTGCGATGGGCAAATTTGCCAAATCCCCTTTTCCCAGCAGTGACAGCAGAGCGACGGGGATACTTGATTTGATTCATTCCGATGTGAGCGGTCGGATGTCTCATGTTTCCTTGAGTGGGTATGAGTACTATGTTTTATTCATTGATGATCACTCCAGGAGGACCTGGATTTATTTCTTGAAAACCAAGAGTGAGGTCTTCAAGCGGTTTCAGGAGTTCAGAGCTCTTGTGGAGACACAGACAGGCCGAAAGATCAAGTCCTTGAGGTCGGACAATGGAGGAGAGTACACCCTTGGAGAGTTTGTTGACTATTGTGCGGAGGCAGGCATTAGGAGGGAGTTCACTGTTCCTTACAACCCCCAGCAGAACGGGGTTGCGGAGAGGAAGAACAGATCCATCATAGAGGCTGCCAAAGCTATGTTACATGATCAGGGGTTGCCATTGTTCTTGTGGGCAGAGGCCTGCAACACAGCTGTTTACTTGCAGAACAGGAGTCCGCATCGTGCTTTGGGGCACATGACTCCGGAGGAGGCTTTCTCTGGGAAGAAGCCTGATATTGGTCATCTTCACATCTTTGGATGCATTACATACTCCTATATACCCAAAGAGAAGAGGACCAAACTAGAGCCCACCGCAGAGAAGGGTATCTTTGTGGGCTACAGTGAGACCTCAAAGGCCTTTCGGATTTACATTCCTGCACAGAGGAGAGTTGTTGTCAGACGGGATGTGAAGTTCGAGGAGGACAGGGCCTTTAGGAGGTCACGGGAATTAGAGTATCTGGATCAGCCAGACCCTCAGCAGCAGTTGAGTCAGTCGCAGGGATCCAGTGGGCAGGGATCAGGAGGATCCGGAGGTACATCTATGAGGATGTCAGGTCCGTCAGTGAGCAGTGGCTCATCGAGCCAGAGGGGTGGTGCTCCGGGCAGCATGCAGAGCAGTTCACTAGGGAGTCCACTGATGGACAGTTCACACGGTACCTCAGCTTCTACAGGTTCAGGTGCAGGCAGGAGGACAGCAGACAGACAGTCAGGAGTTCAGGCTACTGATGATGATGAGGAGGAGGAGTTTCATTCTCCGGTGGAAGAAGTGCGCTCAGGGAAGAGGAAGCCCAAGTGGCTTCAGGACACCTTGAGAGATGCCACATCTGTTGCTGAGCCGAAGAGGCCGGTCAGAGAGAGTAGACCACCTGAGAGGTTTTGTAGTTATATGGCGATGGTTACCAGCATCCTTGACTCTGAGCCTTCTAGCTATGAGGAGGCAGCTAGCCAGCAGGTCTGGAGAGAGGCCATGCAGGAGGAGTATTCTTCTATCATGAAGAATGATGTTTGGGAGGTGGTGCCGAGGCCTGAGGGCAAATCCGTGGTTACTTCCAGATGGCTTTACAAGGTAAAGCATGTTGCAGATGGCAGCGTTGAGAAATTCAAAGCGAGGTTTGTGGCTAGAGGGTTCTCCCAGGTAGAGGGAGTTGATTATGAGGAGACCTTCGCTCCCGTGGCTCGATATACTTCGATCCGCTCCATTATATCGATAGCAGCAGAGATGGGTTGGAAGATCCACCAGATGGATGTGAAGACCGCATTTCTCAATGGCTTCATACAGGAGGAGGTGTACATTGAGCAACCACAGGGCTTTGAGGTGCATGGGAAGGAGTCCCATGTGTGCAGATTGAAGAAGGCCCTTTATGGCCTGAAGCAAGCTCCCAGAGCTTGGTACTCCAGGATAGATGCATACTTGCAGGGGATGGGTTTCACAAAGAGTGAGGCAGATCCGAACCTTTACTTTATTGTGATTGGTGAGGAGCCTCTCATTCTGGTGCTGTATGTGGATGACTTGATCATTACAGGTGCAGAGAGACTCATAGAGCACTGCAAGAGAGATCTTGCGGCGGAGTTTGAGATGAAGGACATCGTCTTGATGCATTACTTTTTGGGTTTGGAGGTGTGGCAGGAGGAGGGGCATTTCTTCCTGGGGCAGGGGAAGTATATTGTGGACATCCTTAGCAGATTCCACATGGAGGATTGTAGACCCATGTCGACACCGATGATCACCAACTGGAAGAAGCTTCATGCTTCGGATTCCGAGTTGGTGGATCCCACATTGTACAGGCAGCTGATTGGTTCCTTGATGTATTTGGTCAACACTAGACCAGATATCTGTTTTGCAGTCAACACGATGAGTCAGTTTATGTGTGAGCCTAGGAAGGTTCACTGGGTGGCTGCAAAACACATTTTGCGGTACTTGCAGGGGACAGTGGATTATGGTCTGGACTACAGGCAGGGAGATGGAGTGAGATTGGCAGGATACACTGATTCTGATTGGGCAGGTTGTGCTTCTGATAGGAAGAGCACTTCAGGGTGTTGTTTTGGGTTGGGTTCAGCAGTAGTGTCATGGTTCAGCCGGAAGCAGCAGTCAGTAGCACTGAGTTCAGCGGAAGCAGAGTATATGGCAGCCAGTCTAGCTAGTTGTGAGGCTATCTGGCTTCGCAAGATGTTGTTTGGCTTATTTGGTCAGCCGTTGAGACCTTCAGTGATTTACTGTGATAATCAGAGTTGCATTAAACTCACGGAGAATCCAGTATTTCATGACAGGTCAAAGCATATCGGGATCAGATATCATTTCATCAGAGACTATGTTCAGAAGGGAGCTGTGAAGCTTGAGTATATTTCCACTGATGAGCAGGTTGCAGATATCCTTACCAAAGCCTTACCACGGGGCAAGCATGTCTACTTCAGAGACAAGATGGGTGTGGTGAGGAACACCTTCCTCGGTAAGAGGGAGTGTTGAAATTTGGTACCGGAGGACAGGTGGTTCCCTTAGGCTCTGATCTTTGGCCTAGGGAAAAGTGTCCAAAAGAATTTAATTTTTCTCCTAAAGTGACTTTATAATTTTATAAAGTTAAATCTAATTTAAAAGTGACTTTAAGTGATAAAGTTATTAAGTCTAATTTTAAAGTGACTTTTATAAAGTCAATGAAAAATTAGAAAGGAAAAGTGACTTTGGAAATAAATGACTAAGTGGGTCTTTATTAAAGTGGGGTGAATTAAAAAATAGAAAGTGAGATTTAAATGAGCATTTAATCTCAACCATTGATCTAAATCTATTTCAGCCATTGGATTTAGAGATCACCCAAAAGTCACTTGGATCACCCAAAAGTCACTTGGAGTTATATTAAAGGAGGAAAAGGAGGAAAAGGTCATTCATTCTTTCATGAGCAGATTGGGAGAAGGAGAGCAAGAGAGCAAGAGAGATTTCTGAGCAGGAAGGAGAAGGAGACAGCAGCTTGGCACACATTCCAAGGCAGCAGTTGAGCAGATTTGTACAGCTGATTCAGCACATAGTGAAAGGCAGATTTTTGCACAAAAATCGAGGAGCAGTTTGCTGATTTTTCTGCACACAAAACGGAGGTCGTACAGCATTTATTGCTGTCCTATTTGCTGTAATTTCCAGATTGCTGTGAGGCACGGGAAAGGAGATAAGTTGTAAATTTGCTTGCTGATTTTTTTGCTGAATAATTCTCACTGTAAAAAGACAATTTTCAGAAATAAAGAAGAGCTCTCAAACTGGTTTTCCCCAAGAGTTGTAGGGGGTTTTTCCAGGGTCAAGTTGACCAAAAATATCAGTGTTTTAATGTGTTTTAATGGCTGTTTTTAATTGCTGATTTTTAATTCTGCAATTTCCAGCATTCTGAAAAATTTCCAGAATTTGTGTTTTCAGCAATATTTATTTTTTCAGTCTGTTAAATGTATGGTTATGGGAATGGGCATTTAACTACATGGGAGAAATAAGGAGAAACTGAAAACCGGGGTGGGAAAACATAAATTTTTTACATGATTGCCGTCCGACAACTTTGTCATGGACCTAGAGGCCTTTGTACTTATCGGCTCCTCAACAATGGTGGAGTTGTCTTCCGGCACCTCATCAACTTGTGGTGCGTTGCTATCACCTAAGAACTCGATCACAACCCCGAATACCTCATCAATGGATACCTCAACAATGGATGACACCTCATCAATGGATGTATGCTCAACTGTCTCCTTGCCAACCATGGCCCCTTCAACTACTCTTTCATCTTCTTCCTAAATACTCCTCATCATCCTTGCAAAATCCCACTGAATCTCCATTGGTTTGTGCATGCCCCTTAGTTCACAAAATTCCCAAAAAGAGAGGGATGCCTGAATGCCATGACCCAGTGATTGGTATGCCCTCCAATTTGCTCCCAATAACTCCACATCAGTTGCAATCATGTTCGGATTCCCAATTGTGGAATGAATCAACTTCTCCCCCACATCAACCATCATTTTTTGCAACCTAATCACCTCATTCAAGGTTACTGCCATGTTGTTTGATTCTAATATTTCCACTAGCTAAGCCAAGATTATAGCTTTGATACCACTATAATGTTCCAAACTTAAATAAACAATGATATGTAAAATAAAATCAATTTGTGGCACAAGAAATTAAAACAATCAGTGAATGCTCATTAAAACTCCAGAAGTGATAACCAACTGAGCCATTTTATTAACGAAATGGATTAAGTACAATAATATGTAGAAATGCATCTGGGTTGGGTCAAGAATTGATGTCGTCGAAGGGTAAGTGAATGCACTCCTTGACTTACGAAATAACATGCACTCTGATGTCTCATTAGGGCTCTTGAAAACGGGCAGGTGGGAAGAAAGGAGAGGATGCGTAAGCATGGCTCGACCAACGGGAGAGGGACGGAGCCACTCACTCATTCATATGGGTGAGGAAGGATTGCTTACTTGACGTGCCTCAAGGGCAAGCTTGACAGGACCCAGGTAATAAAACAATAATCTCGAAGCTAGAAATGATTGCTCCTCTAATGCTCTACATTGTCCAAAGAGAAACTACACAGCTAGATGGAAAGGAACTGCAAGAAACACCATCTTTGGTTCTCATAAAATTCTGAAACTTTATATCCGGGATCCTTGTCAAAAACCCAGAAAGGGGTTAGGTCTATCTCCAAGCCAAAGCCGAAACCATAAAATAGTGCAAATTCCCCAGCTACTGGCAATTCACCCTGTTATAAGAATGAGAGTTTCATACCCGAATGTCACCCTGAAATTCTGAAATTTTAACCACAAACTCCTCTCACAAAACCCAAAAAAACCCTGAAATGGTTTAGCCAGATTTTGACCTTCCAAAATCGACCCCCGAAGGCTCTATGCATTTCAAAACTATTGAAGCACATTGTCTGCCAATACACCAGCAAAATCCTCCTCAAACACTCTGAAAAGTAGAAATCACCTCCACTAATGTTTTCCTTATCTCTCCCGACAAGGATCAACCTCAATGGCTGAGTCTCCACCTCCCACGTGAGTACAAAATGTTGCCTCTGCGCTGGCCCAAGAAGTGCGAAAGTCACACTGAATGGGAGCACTCTCCTCCAAGTCCAAAACTCTCCAAAATGGCAGCAAAACTCCTATGCCTCCTCTTTGGAAATTCTCCCAACCAAAACTCCTCCACAAGATGCCACGAACAAACTCGGCCTCCCTCCACTGCGTCCTTTAGAAATACGCACCACCTGGAGATGGATGCAACTACTGGAAACCACAATGAAATCCTCCTATGGAAGAATGAAGATAAACCTCTCTAGGGTGGCACTCAAAGTCCCCCGAAGAAAGGGTGAGCTCTTCACTTGAAGAACTCTTGCTAAACAGCTAGTGACTCAGCTAAGCAACTCGAGCAAGCAAAGAGAAATTCGATATGCCAAAGATGAATGAAATGAGGAGAGCTGCCTTCCTTATATAGATTTCGTGGAACACTTTTCCCTCCAATTTTACCTCCATCGTGTGCCCTCACTTAACCACCACCATGCAAAACTTAACCACCTCCATGCAAACCGAACTAGGGAGTGTGTATTTACCTAGTGTGGGTGGCCCCCATGTGTAAATAACTTCTCCTAAGTCTAATCTCCTAATAAAAATCGAATGGGCCCCACTATCTCCAAAATTGGCCCCTAAAATGCAATCATTAGTCTTGTTCCAAATTAATTTAGGAAAGGACATGACACAACATCTTCTCTTAGCTTATAAAATAGAGGGCCCCTTCTCTTGGCTTATAAAAGAGAGGGCCCAGCACATATCTAAGATTGAGACTACGTGATTTTTTTGTTTTGCTATGACAACAAAAGCTGTAATTTCTTAGTAATGTAGATCTCATGTGATTTTTGTTTGAAGTACGATCCTCATATCTAAGATTGAGTCTAAGTGATATTTTTGTTTTGCTATGACAACAAAAGCTGTAATTTCTTAGTAATGTAGATCTCATGTGATTTTTGTTTTAAGTACGATCCTCTTGTCCCAGTTTCAAGATTGGAAGATTTTATGCAGAAAAGACACTACCTATCCATTGCTTTGGAATAGTTCAGATAATGAAGTATTTGCACTCCTGAATATTTCTTTATAGAATTTTAGTATTTGATATATCTTAATCTACGGTTATGACAAGAACAATCTAAAGCTCTAAGTTTAAGGACTTATAGGATCAATCATTTAAGTGCAGATCTGAACTATGATGTCAAAAATTTACATGCTATTGTAGCTTTGCATCTGAAATATTCCAGTGGATGGAAGATGTCCTGTGTAAGAGATGATTCTGGGAAGATTTCCATGGCCGTGATGCCCTCACTTCAGTGATTGAAGGAGATCCAGGATCAGGGGAGAGTACTCTATGCAATAGGATGTCAGTTAGCCCAATTAGCCTTAACATTATTGACAAAGTGAAAGACCTTGCTACTAGATGTTACTAGATTACATTGTACTTTTAACCATCATGGTTAAGGATTTTCTTTTAGTGTATGCCCCCTAATTACCTGTGGGCATTATCGCAATTGTGAGACTGACTAACGCAGTGCCTTCTTTTAATGTATGCCCCCTAATTACTTGTGGGCATGATCACAATTGTGAGACTAAATAACGCAGTCCCTCTCTAATGTAGAGTGGGTTATTGGAGAAGACTTTA
The DNA here is from genome assembly GCA_031772625.1 of Pinus tabuliformis. Classification (NCBI taxonomy): domain Eukaryota; kingdom Viridiplantae; phylum Streptophyta; class Pinopsida; order Pinales; family Pinaceae; genus Pinus; species Pinus tabuliformis. The sequence continues at coordinate 708,135,421 of CM062816.1, read as the reverse complement.
GCATGGTTAAAAGGAAAGGGCATGGAATGGGTGGCTAGCTAGCCACTTTGAGTGGCATGCAAAAACAAACCATTAAATTATTCCACAATATTCCCTGGGATACTCAACCAAAAACACAAATTTTAAAACCTTTACCTCGCTTTCACTCTCCCACAATGTTGCTCTTTCCAACTGGATGCTACAGTCTACCACCTCTAAAGCTCTTAAATTAGTTATTGAAATCTAGGAAGGTGAGGGAGTATGAGCAGCTATCACAATAGAGATATCGAAGATCTAACTATCTAAGTAGTTTAGATATACTTCCCAAACAATCTCTTTCATCCCCGTTCATCCCTTGGCACCTGCACACCACACATATCGACAAAACATTGCTGAGATCCACAGGTTGTTCCAACTATTGGCGAAATCCTTGTGGAATAATGTTTATTCCACGCACCCAAATTGTTATCTAAAAATCGTCGCAAACAAGATTGACATACTTGCAAAGTTTAATAACTATGACTTGGAAGACATAATCCACCAAAGCACTGCCCAGTCTCTGATGCCTCCATTTTTATATTTCTTATTTTTACATTCTTTTATTGTTGACCTTTATATGACACTTGCTTTGAGATCCCTCCCAGCCACGTCCATCCGATATTCTTATGGCCTTATCATTGTCTTCTCCTCTATGTAGAAATTGGCAATGTTTAAGAATATCTCTTAGAAAATATATGATCTGTGCTGAAAAAAGAACAATAATTGGGATAAAAGATCGGTTTCAGCTGTGTGCAGTGATTCCAAATTGAAATAAAAAAATGCAGATTATAACCTGTCCCTATCAGTATCATCATCTAATAGCATGTTGTTACTACCTTTCATTAGTTATTTTGGTCCTAAGCCACCTCAGAGCCTGATAATAGCGTGTTCTTACTACATTTCATTAGTTATTCTGGCCCTAAGCCACCTCAACACTCGCCTATTTTGCAACAGAGATAACCTATAAACTGTTTTGTTGTGTACCGATGCCATTTGACTTTTGAAGGAAGCTGATACTTCTTAAATCTGAATATATGTGTTCAAAAATTACATTTTACTAGCTTAAGTTGTTTTTATTTCCTCTTTTGAAATTAGACTTCGTTGTACTGATTAACCAAATTTTCCAACCAATATTAAAGGCAAAGCGATAGTGCACAAGAAGGGTCATTCGAAAGATGGTAACCTCCTAAGTACATTTGGTAAGGTGGTAATTGAGAGACGGGAGAAATACTAAAATATGATCTACAAATGACCTTCAACAAGGTATAGACAAATGCAATTGCCAAATAAGATTGGCAAAATCACACTATAAATGTGCAGAGCTTCCCTTTCAACCAATGTGCATGGACTCAAAGCTTTTGTCCAACAAATATTGTTTACTCGTTACTACTATTAGGAGTTATAAAGTTCTTGAGGCAATGCTTTGTTTATCACAAAGTGAGACTACACAAAGTATTGCATTATAAATGTGCAGAGCTTCCCTTTCAACTAATGTGCATGGACTCGAAGCTTTGAGACGGGAGAAATACTAAGATATGATCTACAAATGACCTTCAACAAGGTATAGACAAATGCAATGACCTTCAACAAGGTATAGACAAATGCACTTGTCAAATAAGATTGGCAAAATCACACTATAAATGTGCAGAGCTTCCCTTTCAACCAATGTGCATGGACTCAAAGCTTTTGTCCAACAAATATTATTTACTCCTTATTACTATTAGTCCAACAAATATTATTTACTCTTTATTACTGTTAGGACTGATAAAGTTCTTGAGGCAATGCTTTGTTTACCGCAAAGTGAGACTGCACAAAGTATTGCATTAGTGGGTGTTTTATGATTTAAAATTGTTGGTTCCACTATCTGTACATTCTATAAAAAGTGTGAGAATACTATTACGAAATCATATTGTTTACAACTGTAGAGAAGGACATTGTTACAACATAATCATTGATCAATGTGCAATGGCGAGACTGGATGACACGTTCACTTCATGCATTCATCCTCATCCTCCTAGTGAGGAATGCAAAATCAGTCTGAACTTGCTGTGGGTCAATTCCTATTAGGATGCTTTGAATCTCCAGCCAAGAATCTTCCGTGTTGAAAAAAGCAGTCCAGCTTATTTCATATATGTTGTCAGTTATGCTAATTCTGCCTATAAAAGGAATTAAAGGCGGAATTAAAGACATTGCATGGAATCTGTTTTGCTAATAAGCTTTCAGATCTCTTCATATCAAAATGTTGCTGCTTTCAAGAATGGGCCATAGCAGAAAAGAGGCTTGAAATATGTAGTTCACATTTTAAAACATTATGAGTTGGAATCTCATATCTTATATAGGAATCTGGATCATCTCTAATGATCCATAGACAATGGGCGTATGGCCTATCCATGCCATCAACATAGATTCTTGCTGCGGAATATAAAGCACTATGTCCTCTGCATTCCATATTAGATGTACTACTCTAAATGTGCTTCCCCATGTTCTATTCACTGGTGTTATATTCACTAACGTTAGAAGCCTCTCCATTACCTCTCATTGTATGATTTGCTACAACCAACACTGTGAACATAAATGTCTCCCCATTAATCCCAATATTGGAAGAAGACACCCTGCCATGGATTTGAAATCTAACCAACAACTTGTATTGTGTTTTTTTTAATTGCAAAGCAACAACATCTCTCAGGAATTGATTACCAATGAAAGGTTGATGAATAAGGTTCAGGCCAGAATGTAAATAGCTCAAGGCAATGCTTTGTGGGAAGGCCCATCTCCCAATCACTCAAACCAGTGATATGACTTCCGAACATAGGAACCATTGTACACCACATGTCACTACTCTATCTCACAATCAACCATTATACACCACAGATTACTGAACCACAAGAAACGAACGCCAAAATAAATGGACTGTTGTAGGTTGAAATTTGAATGATGCACAACACTCTAATGTTTGTGGGACACCACCTATTAGATTACAGAGAGCAGGAAGTTAATAGCTATATGGACTTATCATACACAACAACTATCTAAACGATGAACAGAGAAATGCAATCAACCCAATTTGGGAAAACCAACATCAAATGGAAATGCTCACTCTATTATTATCAGCACTTGCAGAGACTTACAAATTATCATGCCCTATAGGCCATTAACAGTCTGCTCTGCAGCAAAGTCAGAGTCTCTGCCAAAATTTGCAAAAGGGAGACTTACAAATTATCATGCCCTATAGGCCATTAACAGTCTGCTCTGCAGCAAAGTCAGAGTCTCTGCCAAAATTCGCAAAAGGAACCCTCTTCCTCCTGTTACTGGCATTTTCTAGATAAATTAGAGCATTTCCTATTGGAAGTGAGGGGGTCAGACGTGCCTAACACTTCAGCTTCCCCAAACAACAACACTCCCTTGTTTTTTTTGTCTTTCTTGCGGCTTGTGAGGTTCCACAATTTGATGAGTGAATAGGTGGCCAAGCGTGTGGCTAGCATTTTGGTCTTTCTCATATACTAATTAATTTTCTTAGAATTGAGTCTTACGCCATGTTTATTTCGGATCACTTAATTAGCTGTGTACTTCAAGTTTTAGTAGATGGCATTCTATGTTTCAGGGATGGTGCATACAAATCTCTTTTGTCTGTGTTTCAGGGATGGTGCATACAAATCTCTTTTGTCTGTGGAAAAGGTGCACCATCTATTGCAAAATAGGGATGGTGCATACAAATCTCTTTTGTCTGTGGAAAAGGTGCACCATCTATTGCAAAAAAGTGAATTTACGGAATATAATTTGCCAAGCAAATACTCTTTTAGCAAACTGACTAAGGCCAAGATTCAAGGGATAAAAACAATGGTAAGAGGTTCATAATGCCAAACTCAACTCTAATGCGTGTTTATATTGTGATAAGCTGAAATACATATGTTCCTAATTACCATAAAAGATACTTGATTTGCTTTTATGATCTCTATCTTACTTCTTCTGATGATCTTTGAAAAGGCTAACGATGTAGAGGTAAAAATTAAAGTTATGTAGTTTCCAAAGGGAAATAAGGGTAGAGGTAATGTTGCAAATATCTTGTAGAGGAGGATATTGCAGAACCTCTGGAAATAAATGTTTCGTGGAAGTATCAAAGAAAATATTGGAAAACACTGGCAAAAACCTACCTAAAAAATTCAAAAAAATTGATAACCTCGAAAACTTAGAAAAAAAAATGGTAATTTAAAGAGATATCAAAATAGTAGCATTTAGGTATATAACTCCTATTACCCATTTAAAGATCATGAAATTTCATCCTCTTTAAGGAACATGGAGCTTTTGGCATTCAATTGCTAGATTTAAATTGCATTTTCACATAATAATCCCGTTTGCAAAACTTGGGTAAATTAATGAGAAAATGGATAGCAGCTATAGCTTCCAAAGAGGTTGGAAATCTTGTATCTTGCATGGTTGGATTTGCAAGTTAAAAATATAATTTCTAAGAGCGTTACATCCAACAACTTTAAAAGAGTATAGCAGTGGCAAAATTATTGTTTTTCTAAGTGTACCTTGGGAAGCCATGGGTTAGCTGTAATTGTGTTCTTGGATCTGGCCTTTACAATGCTTAGCAAATAAAGCTTATGTTTGTAATCCATAAAAAGTTTCCCTGCAATGGCATTACTATGGATTTACAATGTTGGTTTAGAGGCCTAATGAGATTAAAGTATGATATGAAAGAAAATATTGAAAAACACTGGCAAAAACCTGGGACCTAAAAAAAACTCAAAAAAATTGATGACTTGGAAAAAAAATGGTAATTTAAAGAGATATCATAATGGTAAAATGGTAATTTAAAGAAATATCATAATAGTAGAATTTAGGTATATAATTCCCATTACCTGTTTAAAGATCAAGCAATGGCCTTGAAATTTCATCCTCTTTAAGGAACATGGAGCTTTGGCCATTCAAATGCTAGATTTAAATTGCATTTTCACATAATAATCCCAGTTTGCAAAACTTGGACAAAATAATGAGAAAATGGATGGCAATTACAGCTTCCAAAGAGGTTGGAAATCTTGTATCTTGCATAGTTGGATGCAAGTTAAAAATAGACAGGTTGGAAATCTTGTATCTTGCATGGTTGGATGCAAGTTAAAAATAGACTTTCTAAGAGTTGTAATACCCATACCAAAACAAACCCCTATTTAACAAAATTTGGTAAAATTTAGGTATATAATTCTCATTACCCGTTTAAAGATCAAGCAATGGTCATGAAATTTCATCCTCTTTAAGGAACATGGAGCTTTGGGCATTCAAATGCTAGATTTAAATTGTATTTTCACATAATAATCCCAGCTTGCAAAACTTCGACAAAATAATGAGAAAATGGATAGCAATTATAGCTTCCAAAGAGGTTGGAAATCTTGTATCTTGCGTGGTTGGATGCAAGTTAAAAATAGACTTTCTAAGAGTTGTAATAGCCATACCAAAACAAACCCCTAATTAACAAAATTTGACAATAACGAAGCCCATAATTCAGAAAATAATGTTTTAAAGCAGAATTTGTCAAATTTAATTCTTGCATGGTTAGATGCAAGTTAAAAATAGACTTTCTAAGAGCTGTAATACCCATACCAAAACAAACCCCTAACTAACAAAATTTGACAATAACGAAGCTCATAATTCAAACATAATTCAGACAGTAATGTTTTAAAGCAAAATTTGTCAAATTTAATACACAGATATATACCTGGCTTCCGAGTTTGAAGTCGATCACACACTATTGTAGCACTCAATTTGTTCCGGTACCAAAAGACCAAAACCTCCCTACCAAACTGGGCACAATCTCGATACCCAACTCCAAAATACTTCAAAATTTGAAGTATTCTAGACCCCGTACCCAAAAGCTTCAAGAACAATCAAGGCTTCTATCTATCTATTGTAAATTCTTCCTCTTTGCACTACACTCCAAAGGCCAAAAATCCCCTTCTAGGTCGCACCCCTTCTCCTTATATTTCTCAGAACCACCGTACTTTTTTCCCTTTCCCGTCTCAGTATCTTTGTCTCCATGTCTTTGTCTCTTGTTACGTGGAGCTCAAGATGCTCTTCTATTGACTTGAACCTTATCTGATTTGGTAATATTTGTTTAAGTAGGTTGTTCACTTTCAAAAGGATATGTTGCGTAGGTTAGATTTGAATTATAATTTACTTTATTTATAATTTTAATAAATTATTTTATTTAGAATTTAATTTAATTATTTAATTTATTTTCATCAATTTAATTGTAAATTAAATAAATTTATATATTTAATATTTTCCTTATCATACATATATATGTATATAAGGGTGGTATACATATCAAGTACCTAATTTGATATATTCATTATATCCGGGTGAGATAGGAATTTATTTCAATAATTCATTACCCTAACTTAGACATTTTCCAGTATTAGCCAGTATGTATACTAGTGCAATACATTCAGTTCATGCATATGTAGCTATCATATAAATGCCCCCGTATGTATGCTAATATTCACATTATGTTTGTAATTAGCCAGTATGTATACTAGTGCAATACATGCGGTTCATACATATGTAGCTATCATATGGATGTCCCGTATGTATGCTAATATTCACATTATGTTTGTAATTATAGGTCGATCATTACAAGAGCGCTACATCCAATCGCTTCTAAAGAGTATTAAAGATGGAAAACTTATTATTTTTAACATGTAGCCATGGGCATTTTGCAAGTTGTTTGACTAATAAAGGTTAGCTCTAATTGTGCTCTTGGATCTGGCCTTTAAGAGCAATGCTTAGCTAATGAAGCTAAAAATTCCATGCAATGGCATTACTATGGATTTAAATCAAATTTGATATAATTTTAAAGTCCCATGGGCATTTTGCAAGTTTTTTTTGACTAATAAAGGTTAGCTCTAATTGTATTAAAATTCCATGCAATGGCAATACTATGGATTTAAATCAAATTTGATATAATTTTAAAGTGCCATGGGCATTTTGTAAGTTGGTTGACTAATAAAGGTTAGCTCTAATTGTATTAAAATTCCATGCAATGGCAATACTATGGATTTAAATCAAATTTGATATAAATTTAAAGTGCCATGGGCATTTTGTAAGTTGGTTGACTAATAAAGGTTAGCTCTAATTGTGTTCTTGGATCTGGCCTTTAAGCACAATGCTTAGCCAATGAAGCTAAAAATTCCATGCAATGGCATTACTATGGGATTTAAATCAAATTTGACATAATTTTAAAGTATGATTTGTTAGAAGGTTCACATATATCAAATTTGAATCCTTTGGTTTCTAATATGTTGATTAAGGCCCACAATGGCATTACTATGGGATTTAAATCAAATTTGACATAATTTTAAAGTATGATTTTTTAGAAGGTTCACATATATCAAATTTGAATCCTTTGGTTTCTAATATGTTGATTAAGGCCCACAAAGACAATAGATGATTTAAGTTGATAGATGATTTAAGTTAGGCCAGGACGATAGATGATGCTACTTAAATGTTCAGAGTTATAAACAATTGCGTTAGTCGCCCATATCATTTCCTCAATGATTTGATGAAACCCAATTATACTCATTTATATTAGGGAACTTGTGTAGACAAAGATTTTATAATTTTAAAGTGCCATGGGCATTTTGTAAGTTGGTTGACTAATAAAGGTTAGCTCTAATTGTGTTCTTGGATCTGGCCTTTAAGCACAATGCTTAGCCAATGAAGCTAAAAATTCCATTCAATGGCATTACTATGGGATTTAAATCAAATTTGACATAATTTTAAAGTATGATTTGTTAGAAGGTTCACATATATCAAATTTGAATCCTTTGGTTTCTAATATGTTGATTAAGGCCCACAAAGACGATAGATGATTTAAGTTAGGCCAGGACGATAGATGATGCTACTTAAATATTCAGAGTTATAAATAATTGCGTTAGTCGCCCATATCATTTCCTCAATGATTTGATGAAGCCCAATTATACTCATTTATATTAGGGAATTATATTAGGGAACTCGTGTAGACAAAGATTTTACTTCCAATAAAACAATACATGCCCAATGGTAACTTAGAAGCCCAAGGGGATTAACTTCAATTTATTTTCATGCCCAATGGTAACTTAGAAGCCCAAGGGATTAACTTCAATTTCAATTTATTTTCACCAATTTTGCTAGGAATTAACTTCAATTTATTTTCATGCCCAATGGTAACTTAGAAGCCCAAGGGATTAACTTCAATTTATTTTCACCAATTTTGCTAGGAATTGCCCAATGGTAACTTAGAAGCCCAAGGATTAACTTCAATTTATTTTCACCAATTTTGCTAGGAATTGCTCAATGGTAACTTAAAGCCAAGGATTAACTTCAATTTATTTTCACCAAGTTCCATGCTAGCAAGGGCCTAATTTGAATCCTCCTCAGTTAATTACACTACTTTGTGTCAACAAGGGATTAACTTCAATTTATTTTCACCAAGTTCCATGCTAGCAAGGGGCCTAATTTGAATCCTCCTATGTTAATTACACTACTTTGTGTCAACAAGTTTACTAGCGATTTAATGTCTTTTAGTTTAAAAAATGGTAGCCTAAAAATATCATAAAAGAGAAAAATAGTAGTTTGTTAATATGCACCATTCTTAATGGAATTAATCTCATCGATGCGTTGTAAAAAATTTTGATGTGTATTTGTTTTCAAATGCTTTTAAAGAGAAGCATAGTGACAAACTGATTGCATTTTCTAATTGCACATTTTCTAACTGCAAATGATATAAGGACATTTTCTAACTGCACATGATATACGGACATTTTCTCATTATGAGACCCATCAATAGTTCAGAATGTATTAGAGGACATGTGGCTTGGGAAGTCGTGGCCATTTTGCAAGATGCTTGAGTGGTAGGGTACCAATCAAGCTCCGGTTGTTTTCTTGGACCTCGGCTTAAAGTGTAATGCTTTGAATGGTTGGGTACCAATCAAGCTCCGGTTGTTTTCTTGGACCTCGGCTTAAAGTGTAATGCTTAGAAAATGAAGTTTTTACTCGTAATCCTAAATATTAATCTCATCAATGCGTTGTAAAATGTTTTGATGTTGATTTGTTTTCCCATGCTTTTAAAGAGAAAAATAGTGACAAAGTGATTGCATTTTCTAACTGCACATAATATAAGGATATTTTCTCATGATGAGACCCATCAATAGTTCAGAATGTATTAGAGGACATGAGGACATGTGGCTTGGGAAGCCGTGGCCATTTTGCAAGATTTCTTTATATTTTCTCATGATGAAACCCATCAATAGTTCAGAATGTATTAGATATTTTCTCATGATGAGACCCATCAATAGTTCAGAATGTATTAGAGGACATGTGGCTTGGAAAGCCATTTTGCAAGATGCTTGAGTGCTAGGGTACCACTCAAGCTCCGGTTGTTTTCTTGGACCTCGACTTGAAGTGTAATGCTTAGAAAATGAAGTTTTTACTCGTAATCCTAAATATTTTTCAATGTAATGATCCTTTCCGTGGATTTCCATTGTAGGTTCGGAGACTTGCAATGAGACTGACAATGAAAATAAGATATGACTTATTGGAAGATTCAAATATATTGAATTGGAATCATATGGTCTTTAATATCATGACTATGACCTATGAATTGTTCAGGTTAGGAGGATTTATGATGTTGCTTAATGTTTACATGTATAGACAATTGAGTTGGACCCTCGCATCATTTTCTTGATGATTTAGGGAAACCAACTCATAAAGGTTAGCCATGGGCTTTTTGCAAGTTGTTTGACTCATAAAGGTTAAGTTTAACTGTGTTCTTGGATCTGGCCTTTAAGCACAATGCTTAGCAAATGACTTTTTGCAAGTTGTTTGACTCATAAAGGTTAGCTCTAACTGTGTTCTTGGATCTGGCCTTTAAGCACAATGCTTAGCAAATGAAGTTTATGTTTGTAATGTATAAAAAAAAAATTCTATGCAATGTCACTACTATGGATTTACAATGTTTGTTTAGAGGCCTAATGAGATTAAAGTAGTCTCATTAAAGTATGATTTGTTAGAAGGTTCAAAGATATCATCAAATTTGAATCCAAATATGTTGATTAAGGCGTTTCTAATATGTTGATTAAGACCCATAATTAGGCTAGGTTGATTAAGGCGTTTCTAATATGTTGATTAAGGCCCATAATTAGGCCACGAGGATAGATGATGCTATCTGAATGTTCAGATATGTTGATTAGGGCCCATAATTAGGGCATGAGGATAGATGATGTTATATGAATGTTCAGATAGATGATGTTATCTGAATGTTCAGAGTTATAAACAATTGATTTAGTCCCCCATATCATTTTCTCAATGATTTGATGAAACCCAAATATATCCATATATCGAGTTAGTCCCCCGTATCATTTTTTCAATGATTTGATGAAACCCAACTATATCCATATATCAAATTTGAATCCTTTCGTTTCTAATATGTTGATTAAGGCCCATAATTAAGCCATGAGGATAGATGATGCTATTTGAATGTTCAGAGTTACAAACAATTGAGTTAGTCCCCCATATCATTTTCTCAATGATTTGATGAAACCCAACCATATTCATGTTCAATGATTTGATGAAACCCAACTATATTCATGTTCAGATTGATGAACCATATTCATGTTCAATGATTTCTATCTGAATGTTCAGAGTTATAAAAAATTGAGTTAGTCCCCCATATCATTTTCTCAATGATTTGATGAAACCCAACTATATTCATTTATATTAGGGAACCCGTGAAGATAGAGATTTTACTTTCAATAAAATTATCCATGCCCTATACATCAATGGTAACTAGAATCGCAAAGTATTGAAATTATCCATGCCCTATACATCAATGGTAACTAGAACCGCAAAGTATTGAAATTATCCATGCCCTATACATCAATGGTAACTAGAATCGCAAAGGGTTAATCTTAATGGGTGAATTGGTTTTCACCTGTGTTACACGGGAACCGTTCCCAAGAGTTGGGAAACCCGTTCCAATGGTTCCCGCGCTCCCGGGAGCTTTGGAACTGTATGGGAACGTTCCCTTTTCAGGGGGAGCTGCAATGGGAGTTTGGGAAAGTTCCGGGAGCTTTGAAGACTATTTTTTTTGGAGTTTTGGCGTTCCCTGGGGTTGGGGAATACAAAGTCTGTAGAGAAATATGCTGAACTACCCACAAAACATGAGCCTAAGTTGAAACCTTCACAGGAAGAAAGGCCAAAGACATCCTTAACACCGATATCCTTAATTGAGAAACTGGAGCAATCTCTTGATGGGTTAAAGAAGTGTGTGGCACCTTGATGTAAGGGCGATATCTGGGATGTCATGCTGATGAGTATTTCTTTTGTTGTTTATGTATATATATCGCAGAAGATTGTGTGCTTTACTTTTTCTCTTAAGAATAACTAGAGAAACATATGTAAAATTGTTCCTTCGTATTTTTAAGATTGTGTGCTTTACTTTTTCTCTTAAGAATAACTAGAGAAACATATATAAAATTGTTTCTTTGTATTTTTAAGCCAGAACTTGACATTTTAATATTTTATATATATAAAAGGGAGAGACTCATGGAGAGAGACACGCAAAGAATATATTTATATATAAGAGAGATTATATATTAAATGAACTTGACATTTTAATATTTTATATATATAAAAGGGAGAGACTCACGGTGAGAGACACCCAAAGAATATATTTATATATAAGAGAGATTATATATTTAAATTGATTTTAATATTTGAATATTTTGATTCAATATTAATTTTGATTGCCGTTTCCTATAAATTTTGGGGAAAGAATATATTTATATATAAGAGGGATTATATATTTAAATTTGATTTTAATATTTGAATATTTTGATTCAATATTAATTTTGATTGCCGTTTCCTATAAATTTTGGGAAACCTCTAGCCGTTCCAGACATCCCTACCCAAGTTCCCAACGTTCCCACGTTTCAGAAACTCATGCAATATACCTCACCAATTGCTAGGCATTTGGCTAGTTCCATGTTAGCAAGTGCCCAATTTGAATTAGAGTAGTCTAGAGGCCACAAATTCACCGGGAAAATAGTAGAAATTCCTGCATGATGTTTGTCAAAATCTAGCAGAAATTTTGAGAAATCTGGGTTACAACTGTCAAATTTCAGGATTTTGGCTGCCCAAGGGGGTTTTGATAGTGCTGAATCCATTTCCACCATCAAAAAATGATTCAAAGATCATATTTTTTGAAAAATAAATCTACGGATTCCAGCGAAAAATAAATTTTCAGGCGAATTTGTGGCCTTGGTAGACAAGGCCATTTGAATCCCCTAGGTTAATTACACCGCTCTGTACCAACAGGTTTACTAAAGATGCCACCATTAACCAAAAAAAAAAAAAACGATTCAAAGATCAGATTTTTTGAAAAAAAAAAATCTACACCACTCTGTACCAACAGGTTTACTAAAGATGCCACCATCGAAGATCAGATTTTTTGAAAAAAAATATCTCCAGATTCCAGCGAAAAATATTTTTTCACCAGAATTTGTGGCCTTGGTAGACAAGGCCATTTGCCACTCTGTTCCAACAAACAGCTTTACTAAAGATGCCATTCATAGATGCGGGGCAACATCCTTGAGTTAAAAGGATGGTAACCTAGAAATATCACAAAAGAAAAGTTCGTTAATAATATGCACCACTCTTAATGGACTTAATCTCTCATCAATGGGTTGTAAAAAGTTTTGACGTTGATTTGTTTTCTAACACTTTTTAAGAGAACAATAGTGACAAACTGATTGTATTTTCTACCTGCACATGATATAAGGATATTTTCATGATGATACCCATCAATAGTTCAGAATGTATTAGAGGACATGTTAGGTTTGGCTTCGGACACCGTGGCCATTTTGCAAGATGCTTGAGTGGTGGGGTACCCCACCACTCAAGCTCCGGTTGTTTTCTTGGACCTCGGCCTAAGGTGCAATGCTTAGAAAATGATGTTTTTACTCGTAATCCTAAATACCTTTCAATGTAATGATCCTTTCCTAAATACCTTTCAATGTAATGATCCTTTCCGTGGATTTCCATTGTAGGTTCAGAGACTTGCAATGAGACAATGAGACTTACAATGAACTTACAATGAGATTAAGATATGAATTATTAGAAGATTTGAATATATTGAATTTGAATCATATGGTCTTTAATATCATGACTATGGCCTATGAATTGTTCAAGCTTGGAGGATCTATGATGTCGCTTAATGTATTGTAGGTTCAGAGACTTGCAATGAGACAATGAGACTTACAATGAACTTACAATGAGAATAAGATATGACTTGTTAGAAGATTTGAATATATTGAATTTGAATCATATGGTCTTTAATATCATGACTATGGCCTATGAATTGTTCAGGCTAGGAGGATCTATGATGTCGCTTAATGTTTGCATGTATTTAATATCATGACTATGGCCTATGAATTGTTCAGGCTAGGAGGATCTATGATATCGCTTAATGTTTGCATGTAACGACAATTGAGTTGGACCCTTGTATCATTTCCTTGATGATTTGGTGAAATCGACTATGTATATGATGTCGCTTAATGTTTGCATGTATCGACAATTGAGTTGGACCCTTGTATCATTTCCTTGATGATTTGGTGAAATCGACTACATATGTGTAATAGGAAACCCATGCAAACAGATATGGGTGTGCAGCGCCGTAAAATTGTTCATGCTTTATGCATAGATGGTAGCCAAGAAATATTAATAAAGTTCATTTAAAACACATCATTTCCGATAGAATTGATGTCCAATCAATGGCTTGTAAAAAGACAATGATCAGCTCGGTATTATAATATTGATTGGTTGGTTGGTGCTTCTCGATCCACTAATAGTCATTTCCAAAACAACAATAACTCCTCATATGCATCTTGCAGGCATGAAAGTTGCATTCAATGCAACTAAAAACTCATAACACATATACGGGATGTTGTATGCAATTGTTTATTTGTTTTAATAGATACACTATGTCTGTTAAAGAGTATATTTAGTTTATTTTATTTGGTATCAGACTGAAGGCTTGTGGGACGTTGTATGCAACTATTTATTTGTTTTAATAGATAAACTATGGCTGTTAAAGAGTATATTTAGTTGTTTTATTTGGTATTCGACTGAAGGCTTGTGGGACGTTGTTGGACGTTGTATGCAACTGTTTATTTGTTTTAATAGATAAACTATGGCTGTTAAAGAGTATATTTAGTTGAATTTATTTGGTATTCGACTGAAGGCTTGTGGGACTGAATGCATGCAGTGGAACATCAGATCTGTAATTCTACATATTGTGTAGAAATGCTCAAACATATTGTTGCAAAGCCTAGGATATTAAACGCCCTTGACTAAAATTGTATTTAATGGTGCTGAGATAGACAAGCACCATTACTAAATAAAGACTAAGTGGGAAAAGCTGAATGGAGGGTTTCTCTGGCCAAACCTTTGGCCAAGAATGTTATAGAAAGACTAGTAATCAATGAACAAATCTCCTTACAACCTACACAAGAAGGAAAACGCAAAAGGTATACCTTTCAAAGCATTTCATATTGAAAAGGCATGCAAATACCAATAAAGTGTCATTGCGATTTGGAGTCTCCGCTGCACTGATACACTACTAAAATTCAAAAGGAGGAAAGAACGCATATCATGAAGGTTTTGAAAAATGATTTGTCTCACTTCCTTTCAAATATCACAAATACAGAACTACACAAATTTCCATACAAATATAAAGATCCAAAACTTTCAATAATAACCCAATAACAACCCAGTTCTAAAATTCAATAATAACCCAATTCTAAAATTCAGTCTGGCAGTGTCATTCTCCACATGATCAGGGTTTAACCTTTATTCTGATTTCTCAACACCATAGAATCACAAACTAACGTGGATCAGAGTGAAAAAAAGTCCAAAGAAGAAAACAACGAACAAACAAGTCAAAATCAAATATAGGTACTATGGTATCAAGGAATAGAATGCCGTTGAAGTTGATATGACACCAAACATGTCAAAATAAACTCAAAACTGTTATCATTAAAAACAGAAAGTAGGGCCTTTAATTCTTTTTATCCACACTCATATTTTACATTATCCATACTTTTGATTTGTTGACAGTTTTATGCATTCTTATGACACAAGATATTGTAAAATCCATTTAAAGTTTACCTATTATTTCATTTATTTTATGCCTTGTCTTAAAAATAAGTTACAATAAACTACAACTCAATACAATTTATCGATCCCAAGTACAACTATTGTCTTGTCGTGTGACAGCTCATTACAGCGTGTGAAATGTTTAATAAAGGGCAATCTTGGGTTATCAAAGAAGTTTCCTATGAATCGAGGTTTACTTTTATGAGGAAAATATTAAAATGGTATTTCGTTCGTTGTTCGTGTCTTACGCATAATCAATATTCTACAAAGAGCTTTGCAACACATTAAATTAATAGTTGTTCTTTATTGTTTTATTTGCAAGACTTCTATCCTTATTCTACGTTTCTGTCTCTATTTTGCATTTTCTATCTTTTTGAATATCACCAGCCCAACTTTTTTTTGAAACTGCACAAAATTTTTGATTTATTTATTAAAAAAAAACAAAAAACAAAAAGCAAAATATAAGTGACATACTTTTTAACTGTTTTGTAAGATATAAAATTAATAGTCTTGTTCTTTATTGTTCTACTTAACAAAATCCTCTATTTTGTCATTTTCTATTTTTTCCGAATATCACTAGCACAACTTTATTTGTCCGAACATCACTAGCACAACTTTTTTTAAAGTGCACAAAAATTTAATTTATTTATTAAAAAAAACAAAAAGCAAAATAAGAATGTAAGTGACATACTCCTTAAGCTGAAACTCATACCGAAATCATTGAAAATCAGTACCTGAATAAGTTTCATAAAAGAGTGAACTAATGTTGGAGGTAAACACATCCCCACCACTATAGACATGTCCCCTGTATTTCACCATCCATGGAGACATGGAAACTATAAGAGCAAGTCCCCATTTGGAATGGGACTTCCTATGGGACATGGGGACTTACCCCATCTTGCATCCCTTGTATTTCACCATCCTCAAATACATGGGTAGTGTAGGGGGAAGTCACCATTTCAAAGAAGAAATGGGTAGTGTAGGAGAAAGTCACCATTTCAAAGAAGAAATGGGTAGTGTAGGGGAAGTCCCTTGTATTTCACCATCCTCAAATACATGGGTGGTGGTGTACGGGAAGGTTCTCATTTCAAACGGGACATCCGTTTGAGGATGTGGGGGACTTCCCCACCTCCCCTAAATGTTTCCTACCAAAAAAAACGAGGATCTTGGAGGCATCCCTTGATGATTTTTTTCATTTCAAACGAGACATCCCAGAGGACGTGGGGGGACTTACCCCACCTCCCCTAAATGTTTCTCATAGATTCTATAGACTTCTTTCAAATATTGCATCCAAATATTGCACCCAATTGGCATTGATTCTGTACAAGATTTCTTATCAAAAGAAACAAGGATGATTCTAGAGACTTCTTTCAAATCTTGCACCTAGTGGCATTGATTCTAGAGACTTCTTTCAAATCTTGCACCCAAGTGGCATTGATTCTGTACAGGATTTCCTATCAAAAGAAACGAGGATCTTGGAGACATCCCTCGATGGTTTTCAGGATATTCAGGATATCTGGATGACTTCTTTCAAATCTCACACTCAAGTGGCATTGATTCTATAGACTTCTTTCAAATATTGCACCCAAGTGGCATTGATTCTAGAGACTTCTTTCAAACCCAAGTGGCATTGATTCTGTACAGGAAATATTTACTCACTGCTTTTACATTCATGCTCGGAAAATATTTTTATGCAATGCCTCCTAAAATACTCATATGTTTTTGTAATGGGGTAATCAAACAACAGTTTTCACTCCTACGTTGCATAGGTTCTTGTACATTGTATACTCTCTTTTAAACATACTTATGCAAAAAGGTTCTATACTCTCTTTTAAATATACTTACGTAAAAAGGTATGAACCGATTTGGCATGGAAGCCCATCCCCAACCCTAGGGCATACCTTACATTTCTGCATCCATGGGATTTGGAGATTGCGGGTTTTGCGGACATTTATATGTCTGCTTTCCAAAGCTGCACCCATGTGGTAAATATTTTCTCTACGAAAATATTTAGTCAGTGATTTTACATTCTTGCCATGAAAAATGTATTATGTATTATGTAGTAGTTGCTAGAATACTCTATTCTATGTTCATTTATATGTCTGCTTTCCAAAGCTGCACCCATGTGGTAAATATTTTCTCTAAGAAAATATTTAGTCAGTGATTTTACATTCTTGCCATGAAAAATGTATTGTGCAGTAGTTGCTAGAATACTCTATTCACAACAACAATAATTGTCAGCCCCTTGCTTTGTACGTTTTTGCACCTTATATCCACTTTCTTTAAATGTGCTTTCATAAAAGATTGTGAACCAATATGCATGTAAGTCCATCCCCAACCTTAGGGCATCCCCTACATTTCTCCATCCCTAGGGTTTTGGGGATTGCAAAGAAATCTCCTTTTGGAAAGGAATGTACTGAGGACAACATAAGTTTTCAGTCCCCTATTTCTTAAGTTCTTGTATCTTGTATCCACTCTCTTTTAAATATGCTTCATAACATGTTGTGAACTAATGTTGCATGGAAGCTTACACCCAACCCTCGACATCCCTTGCATTTCTCCATCCCTAGGGGTTTAGAAGGGAATGTGCCTAATGACATTTTGCCAAAAAGAAGAAGTCCAAAAGAAGTCCAAAAGAAGAAGTTAAAAAGATGTCCTTGGATGGTGTCAATAATTTCTAAATGCCCTATACAAATTGGCCACAAGTTCTCCAAGAAAAATAATCCCTCACTTCTTGACATTCAACCCATGACAACTATGATAATGCCAAGTTCTCCAAGAAAAATAATCCCTCACTTCTTGACATTCAACCCATGACAGATATGATAATTTCCATGACAGATATGATAATTTTCTTGACATTGAACCCATGACAATAGGATAATCGTAATGCTAGCATGCTTGGTAGCCTCATGTACTTGACTCTCAACCTCATCGTACGACCATTAGTCGTCGTTGTCTAGCTAGGGCTACTATTCCCACCATACAGGGGGCCCAATAGTTCCTTCATTCAGATCGAAGTTTGGATTAATTCAGAACTAGAGTTCATAATGTACATAGATGAAGTGGTCGCAAGAAAACATAGGTTGCAGTGAATGGAAGCTGTGTCTAGTAGTTCCTTCATTCAGATCGAAGTTTGGCCTAATTCAGAACTAGAGTTCATAATGTACATAGATGAAGTGGTCCCAAGAAAATATAGGTTACAGGCAATGGAAGCTGTGTCTAGTTCGAACCTGGTTCACGTCTATGTTATTCTTATTCCTAGTAGATAAACGTCTTCGTCAGGCCTGGAAGATACAAGACATTGCCTTCCGGTATTGCCTATCGGTGTGGAACGATGTGTGGAACAGGGTTACACGGCTTATTAGTCTAAAGTCCATAATCTAGCTTCATTATAGCCTATCCACCTCTAAGCCAAAAACACCCCTCTCTAGGTGCTTGCTTAGGGAATCGCTGGTATTTCTAACTAAGTTGTTCACAGGTGGCATGAGATTGATGAATTGGATACGTAGTACACATGCTTCAGTCAGAAATGCTTCGTAATTACCCACCCCAAGTTATTTTGAAGATTGGTAGCCTCATGCACTCTATATGTATGACATCTAGAATCTTTGTTTTTAATGTACTCCTGTAATTTTTTAAATATATTTTGCTGCTTGTCCACGAAAAATTTGGGCATTTTTCTAAGTTCCTTGAAGCTCGTTCCCCCATCTCCTATTAGTCAAACTAAGTAAAAAAAACTGAAAAACTAAAACACATTGGATCACCAAATCCCTCTTCAACCCAATCATAAGAATTAAGTAAAGACGACGTGTATCATGAAAGCTATTATAATCAACTAAAGCTATAATCAAACAATTCAATAAATATAGAAAGAAGAATACCAAAAGCATACTAGAAATAGATGTAGTAATTGTAAAAGAATACCAAAAGCATACTACAAAAATATATCACATACCCCAGTAAATACGGTATTTGAAAATTTAAAATACTGAAAATTTGATTGAAGGGAATAATTGTTTACTTTAAAGGCAAACTAGTTTCAGACTTGGCAATCGCCTCTTTTAATATAAGAGGAAGAATAGAGGGCATGTATCAATAAGTTGAAGCCCCAGACTCGTTATTAGTAGCAAATGTGGTCTTGAAAATAAACAGGTTCCATATATCTAACAATGGCATGAATTAATCATCAACGTAGACAAAAATGTCGATTTGCTCCTATGAATTGTGTCACTAGTTGCTACTGGACAGTTAAAATGTTAAAATGTTTGGTGATTTCAACAACATTTCTATGTTGATTCTTCAACAATCCTTTATCACACTACTATGCCTTTCAGCTGGCTCACCTCAATCTATTTACCCAAATGATATCGCTTACCCCTGTTCATAACGTTATGTTGTGAAATTTAGTGACTTCATACATATTGATGGGACTAAAGGCCGCTGTCAAGATCAAACAATGACTAATTACCACTTTGTCTTTGGCTTTCTACCCACGGTTTGGTTCAGTCGATATCACTTTCTTCTTCCTTTTTCATCACATGGTCATAATTAAACAAACAATGACTAAATACCACTTTGTCTTTTGCTTTCTACCCACGGTTTGGTTCAGTCGAGATCACTTTCTTTTTCTTTTTTCACCACATAAACATAATTAAACAATGAATTAGTCTTGAGCTTTCTACCCACGGTTTTGTTTGGTTCAGTGGAGAAACAATGAATTAGTCTTGAGCTTTCTACCCACGGTTTTGTTTGGTTCAGTCGAGATCACTTTCTTTCTTTCACGACATAGCCGTAATTTTTGAAGTTATTTCATTCTTTTCACCATATTGCCAGACTTAATTATTAAAGAGTATCTAATTTGGATACTTGCTTTCAATGTGGGTAGTACTTTTAGAATTTTTTTCACCATATTGCAGCACTTAATTATTAAAGAGCTTATCTAATTTGTATATTTGTTGATTCATGATCCGGATTATCCACAGTTTTCAGTTCATTCTGCCAACGTTTCAAACTCCAAAGGGGGTCCATCATCAAGACAAATTAGAAAGAATAAGAATGAGAGATTATTGAGAGAGAAGAGAGTTGCGACCTGGAAATAAATACAAGAACCCTAAATTCATAAATAAGGGCCGACATATGATTTCTAATTATTATTTTATTTACTATTATTTAAAATTATGAACAAATATTAAAATCTTTACTATAATTAAATTATATTAATTAACTAAATTATATTACTTATATTATTATAATTAATATATATAATATATAATTAATTTATATAATTATTCTAATTTATATAATTAATATAATTAATTAATAAGATTTTATAAGTTAATTAATATGATTTATATAATTAATATATTTAATTTATATTAGTATAATTAATATAATTATATAAATTTGCTTTAATTGTTTTAACTTATTATTTTCCTATTTATTAGATCAGGTTTTTATTATTTAAAATTATGAACAAATATTAAATTTTTACTATAAATAAAATATATTAATTATTAAAATTATGAACAAATATTAAAATCTATACTATGATTAAATTATATTAATATAAATATAACTAAATTATATTATTATAATTAATATATATAATATATATAAATTATAATTAATTTATATAATTATTCTAATTTATATAATTAATATAATTTAATATAAATTAATATGATTTAATTTATATAATTATTCTAATTTATATAATTAATATAATTTAATCTAAATTAATTAATATAATTTAATATAACTTAATTAATATAATTTAATATAAATTAATTAATATAATTTATAAGATTTTATAAGATTTTAATATAATTAATATAAAATAATTAATGTGATTTATATAATTAATATAATTAATATAAATTAATTTATATTAATATAATTATATAAATTTGCTTTAATTGATTTAATTAAACTCCCGGAATGCAAGACGCCTTATTTCTGATCCTCAGCTTCCAAGGGTCCGGGGGGGGTTTATTTGTTTTATCAGAGGAAGCCAATTTCCACTGATTTCACTCCCATTGTCCCTGTTGAGGTTCTGAGGGTATTTCATGATTTCAATGGCCTCTCTGATTTTTCTTTTATGATAGTTGTCTTCTCTTGCAATTACCCTGGCGCCTTCCAAACATACATGATGTTTGGTTTTGGATGAGTGCTCTGCAAGGGCTGATGTGCGGGATCTTTCATTCTTTATGTCAGCGGCATGTTCTTTAAGCCTTATTTTCAGAGATCGACCTGTTTCCCCAATATAACTCTTGCCACAGGAGCAATCGATCTTGTACACCCCCTTGAGCTGCTGTCGATCAATGTTATCCTTAACCGACCTCATTATTTGCCTTATTGTTCCACATGTTGTAAATTGAGTGTGAATGTTCTTCTTCCTTAAAATTTTTGCAATCTTATCTGTAATCCCTTGGATGAATGGAAGGTAAACTTTCCCTTGATTTTCTTTCTTGTCTCCAGGGGGACGCTCAGAGAGGGCCCTATCCCGAGCCCTTCTTATAGCTTTCGTGATACTCCACTCCTTGTATCCAATGTTTTTGAAGACAGAGGTCAAGTGATCTATCTCATCCTTTATGTGATCAGGGTCAGAGATCCTAAAAGCCCTCACAGCTAGGGTGTTCAAGACGCCGGATTTTTGGGAGGGATGATGATAAGAGTCGACGTGAAGATAGCTATCAGTATGCGTTTTCTTCCTGTAGACCTGGTGTCCCAAAGTACCATCTTCCTTTCTACTGATCAGAACGTCTAGAAAGGGGATCTTACCATTTTCCTCAAGCTCCATCGTAAATTTTTGGATACTTGTTATGATATAATTATTTAATAAATTAATTTCATACTCTAATAATTATTTAATAAATTGGTTTCATACTTTAATAATTAATAATGTGACATCAATTTATTTCATTTTTATTTCTATACAATTGTACATAATTATAATAAAATTAATTGTACATGTAATAAAAAAAGACTAACCACTTTTCTATTAAATTTACTTTAAATCATTTTTTATTCATTTTTTTCCTTTATTAATCTAAAATATAATTATATAACGATATTTTTTATCAATTATTTCAATATAATAATATAATAACAGGGTAACTTTATAAGAAAACTTTACATAATTTTTTTTTTAAATTTCCATGCAATTATAATAAATTAAAAATCAATCAAAGTGCTAACCACATTTTCATTAAATCTAGTTTAATGAATCTTTAATTTATCTTTTCTCCATTTAAATAATCTTTATCTTTTCTCAATTGATTATTTAAAATATAGCTATATAATAATAATAATATAACATAATAATATTAGGAAACATAAACTAGAAATTAGTTGATATAATTTTAAATAATCTCTATCTTTTCTCAATTGATTATTTAAAATATAGCTACATAATAATAATAATATAACATAATAATGTTAGGAAACATAAACTAGAAATTAGTTGATATAGTAATGAATGCATATTATGTAACAGATTTACGAATTAAAGAACCTAAACTAGAAACTAGTCGAAATATATAATTTGACAGGCTAATAGGAGGGATAGATTGAATGAACCCTGTAAATAATCTTAACTTTTTACCATTTTTTAATTAAAAAATATTTGAAAACACGGTTGATTAAAGTTGCGATGGGCTTTCCCATAAACGAATGGTAAACGTTTTATGGAATGCCACGTCACGTCCTCTGAAATTCTGAAACGACCACCATCCGTAGTGTATACGTCTAGTTTTCTTGAAAGGATTTCTGAGATTCCACGTCCGGAAGCGAGAGGATAGTGCACCTAGGAGAGCATCACACCAAGACATATCTTAATAGCATCTACCAATGAGGATGAGCGTTTGGTTTTATAATATAGCTATATAATAATAATAATTTCTTTTATTAATTATTAAAGAAAAATAATATGATAACATAATATATTGTAATATAATAATAAATGAATAGAATGGTTTATGGATTATAATTTCTTTTATTAATTATTACAGAATTATGATAACATAATATATTGTAATATAATAATAAATGAATAGAATGGTTTATGGATTATAATTTCTTTTATTAATTATTAAAGAATTATGATAACATAATATATTGTAATATAATAAAGCATGAATACAATGGTTTATGAACTAAAGGAGCACTTAATATCTAATTGGCCAAGGCTAATAGTACGGATTGATTTAATTAACCTGTCCATAATCTCTTTACAAATTTTTATTAAGAATTATATCAAAATACGGTTGATGAAAAGTTGCGATGGGTTCTCCCTATAAACATAGTAGCTTCGTGCCACACAGACACGTGCCTGTTCTATCCGCACAAGTAGGTAGGTAGCGAGTCACCGCCACATATCACCTTGTTCGGGATTAGCGATGTTTCGGGATCTAAACAAGCCAGATATGACCATCTAACTTTTTGTTATCCCTCTCCGTTGTCGGGGTGTCGGGGAAGCTCTTTTTCCTCCGCAAAGCCGAAGTTCAACCCGTTTAGTACACCTCATTTTTGGGTGTGGTTACATGTCATATTTGTCCAAAAAAATATGTATATGGCATCAAGCAATAAGCGATATGTTATTATGTTCAATCAGGCTCTGACTCGGCATACGAAAAAGAGCGATCTGCCGATAATTAATTGGCTCCACTTATTTGAAGAAAGAAATTAAGCAAAATTTCAGATCTCCAAGTGGATGGATGCAATTCTTGAAGATAAAAATGTTTAATCGTATATTTAGAGCAATACACTTTCAACAAAATTTTGGAAACATGTTTTATGATTAAAAACTCTCTTCGATTTTTGTGGCTCGGCAAAAGAAATTAAACAAAATTTCAGATCTCCTAGTAGATGGATGCAAAAAATGATTAATCCTATGCACAGAGCAACACTATTATTCAAATTTTTCAAATTTTGAAAACCTGTTTTATGAGTAAAAACTCTGGCAAACATGTTTTAAGAGTAAAAACTCTGGCAAACATGTTTTAAGAGTAAAAACTCCGGCAAATATTTAAACTAGTTCCAAAATTTCCGAAAATAAACCATATATGGTAAAATTAATCATAGATTTCAATATTTTTTAAAATAAATCATATCTTCTTGTAAAATCAATCATAGGTTTCAATATGAAAGACCAATTTTAACAGAAATGCTAAAATTAAACTAGGTTCTCTTTCCTGTAATTGAAAGAATGTGGCATACCAGCAATAAGTTCCTCTGAGAATATTACCTGTAAGGGATGTGTTATAACAGCAAATACCTACCTATTTCTGTTGAAGTAATTTAGGAAACTTATGTGCATGGGCTCCTCTGAAACTTTTGGCAAGCCATGCTAATGATCTTTTGACGCGCCTATGTGTATTCCTGCGCAAATAGTGCATGGTTAAACGAACACTTCCAAACCAGATGAAATAAACCCTTTCCTACTAATAATAATAACATCAAGATTTATCTTACCAGTCAGATATTAATCCACCGCACTCCAAGCCGCAAGCTATAAATTTCTTCTGGCAATGAGACGATGGAAATAAGAGAATGGTAATAAAAATAGATAAAAAAGGGTGCACCCCCAAAACATAGAAACGTATTGCAAAACAACCCAGCAAGAAAATGCCAGAAAGAAAAATCATTGCGAAAGAAGAATACGATGCCAGAAAGAAAAATCGTTTCCAGAGAAGAATAGAAATGTAAGAAAAAACATTTAAAATAAAATCACTGCTACATAGAAAAATCGTTTACAGAGAAAGATACAAAGGGAAGAAAAAAAAGTAATTAAAGCCACTGTCATACAGGTGGGCAGGCCATGAAATAAACAAAAATGGCACTGCCGGAAGGACATTTAGTAGAAACTCTGTATGGATAATAAAAACAGCTATGGGATAATCGAACCACCCATTGAATCCTACATGTAATATAGCAAAAATGGAGTGACCGTTGGAAGGGTGGAGCGGCTGCTTTTCTGTAGTGGGTGCTTTTTTTCCCAAAATAATCTGGCCGCGGACAGAAATAGCAAGTTGCGTTATCATTGTTTTGGTGTTCTCAGAGTTAATGGGATGGCCAACTGTCCTGGTTGCGAGGTAATCGGATGGACAGCCGTCTTGTTTACTAAGTAATTTCACTTAATCACTCAAAAGAGTTTAATATTTACGAGTTTTAACTCGCACTACATAGATAGAAGTCAAGATAGAGGTAATGATGGATGGAAAGCATGAATTAAGTGGCACGATTTTACATGGTTAAGAAACCGTAACCCAAGTTGATGCACGTTTTCCTGAAAGAGAACTCCAGTTATAATTCCAATTCGAATGGGATATGGAAAAATTTTGATTGTTTAAAATTTAATTCAAATTTTTGGAAGTATACGTTTGAAATATTTCAATATATTATTTTTTAATATTTAAAAATCGAAATACAGTGAAAATTTGAAAAACTCTTTACAAATTACTATTACGAATTATTATTAATAACGTGCTGTAAATATAAATATATTTTAAAACAAAGTAAATATAAAACTAGATTCTTAATAAAAAATTTAATAATAAAAAAAAATCATAAATATATAAATTATAAATTAAAACTAAATTAATTAACTACTTTGATAAAGAATTTACATTGAGCAAGAAATTTTATTGCATAAAACTTCAAAGAGTGTTATCATTTGTTAATAGCTAACAATATGCCATTCGTAAGGCTAAAATAGATGGACCACCATAATTAATAATTTTATTATGAATCCTTTTTCAGGCCGAATTTTATTATGAATCCTTGTATTGACTTGTAACGAATTTTGAACTGTTCTATTAATCCCGCAGCCAATTGAATCCCTGAATTTTTGGGAAATTGAAATTTTATAAAATTTGAATGCTGGTTTGTTCATTGAAAGTTGTATCTGAATTTTACAGGTATTGTTTTATTGTACACATATATTAAGCGAAATTTATATTTATTTGTTTTATTGTTAGTTATTTATTAATTATTAATTAAAATAATTTTTTATAAAATCAAATTATTTTTATATAGATTAATATGCATTATGTGTATTTTTAAAGATGGAATCTTTCAGAAAGTTTGTTTCCTTTCGAGAACTTGAAGAGAAAGATTCACAGGCTAAGGAAAACCTATTAAGGGAAATGTTTGTTAGTAGCTCCAGTAGAGTTTTAAATTCTGCTGAACTTTCTTATGAAAAATCCCAGCCATCAGCCCAGTGGGAACTACCCCAAATAGCTCCCTCAGAAGTGTATAGTGACCTTTCTGCTTTTCATTTAATAGCAGCCACTAGAATAAGCATTAAAGAGTCTGTAAGCCAGATCCAGGAGAATTCAAATAATATACAGACTATATCTCTATTAAAACCCAAAGAATTTCAGGCAGAGGCAAAGAGGTTAAAGACAAATTATTTGCACTTAGGATGTATCCGAGTAGGGATCAATGCTTTAACCCACAAAGGCCTAAACACTTATGTGCTTGCTACTATCAGAGATATGACGCAGAACAAGTATACAGATTCCCTAATAGGCGGGATTGTTGCTCCTCTGTCAGATGGCCCAGTCTACTTTCATTGTTACCCTAATTTCTCTATGTATACCTTTGACGAGACCATAGATCAGATTTTGCAATTGCAGATTCAAACAACTGGTTTCGACATGAAGAAGAAGAGAAATAATATCGCCATCCAAACCAAGGGTTGTTTCCGTCACACCAATACCCTTTGGCCAGCCATCTGCCATACACCCAGCAGAGACTCAAAGTCAAGTACAGTTGTCCTCACTGATGCCAAAAATCAAAAAATTGAGCATCAGACCATCAGATGGGAAGACTTGACATTTCCAGAACACTGGGTTGTGAATAATCCTAAGCCTCTTATTCCTAAAGCTATTACCTCCGCTGATATTACAGAAAATCAGTCTTCTGCAGTTATCTCATTTCCCAGAAGATCTACCATTGACTGGAGAAGAATAGAGTTAGCCTGTAAACAATCCAAGTATTACAGAGATCCTTCCACTGTAGATACAGCTTGTTCCTCTTCATCTTTTCGTAAACATAATTCTTTGTATGAATTAGCCCAGCTTGTAAATTAGTCTTCTTTAGAAGTCAAATGCCCAGATTGTCAAGAACTTGTTAATCTGCTTACTCTGGTTGAGTCTAACTTCCATTCAAATCATAACCCCAAAACTGGAATCGCTCCTCCTACTACATCTGTAAATTCATGCCCAAATCCCAAATGCACAGATATTCCTTTCCCACATGAATCAGATCCGGATCATGTGCTCATGATGCATGAACTTACCACTCTCGAAGGAGAAGATATAAGGCTGACAGAGATGATGTGTTTAATGAGACCAGCCAAACCTAGATATGGTTTGGGATACCTTGAGCAGGCAAATGGCCTGATTCCAGATTGCAGATTTCGCCCTGTTCCTTCTGACTGTAAAAAGCCTGCAGTAATGGAAATGCATAAGTTCTTCTCACTTATGGATGGATGCTTGAAATCCGAGATTAGTGACCAATGGATGAAAGCCATGCTAAATTGGGATCTGTACACTAATCCTCAACCAGATGAGTTCGATTAGAACTATACTCCTGCAGAGAAGAAACAGTTTTCTAACGATTGGAAGCATTATATGGAAATGAATAACACTTGGATATCTTTTTATTCATGGAAAGATAATATTGCTCCCTTGAATGTCTTTACCGGTTCAACCAGCACCTCAGCAAGCAAGCATGCTTGGACTGCACTTGATGGATCAAAAATTGAAACCGCTACGACCTTTCCTCCTTACAAAGGATTTGTCATAGGAGAAAACACAAATGCAGCCAAAGCCATCCCTTTAGTCCAGAAAGATGACAATGCCTTGGGCATTGATGGAAGGATTCAGAAAGCTAGTGAACAGCTTAACTGGACAAATACTGCAGTAAAAGGCTTGGAAATGAATGTTGCAAAATCAATAGAAGTCAGGGAACAAATTGATACTGTCCAAGTATCATTAAATGATGTAAATAAATGTTTGAACAATGTACAGTTTGAAACTAGCATGATTCGTTCTTATGCCAGAGAGTCATTGAACAAAATAGAAGGAGTAGAAGAAAAGTTAGTTGGTCATTTAGACACAACTAAACAAATTATATCTGGTTTAACTGGCAAAGTTGAAAAGATAAGTCTGTCTAAAATTGAGAAACCAGTTCCAAACTCCTTTCTTGTAAAAAGAAGCATAAGAATACAAGACCCTGTGAAATCTATAGACAGGTTTCCTG
This sequence comes from Pinus tabuliformis, assembly GCA_031772625.1. Lineage (NCBI taxonomy): Eukaryota > Viridiplantae > Streptophyta > Pinopsida > Pinales > Pinaceae > Pinus > Pinus tabuliformis. Next base: position 708,106,948 of record CM062816.1, on the reverse strand, counting down.
CATTATTTCCTAAAGAAGTAGCCATGTCTTCATCAGATACTGAGGCTACAAATAAAATCACAATTGCGTCCTTGTTTAAGGATGAAGAAGCAGAAAAAGGGAAAGAACAGACAGACCAGATCTTCCCCATATATGAACCTCTTGAACATAGGTTCAACAAATATCCTGCACCTGACATAGAAGGCAAAGGAAAACTTCCTGAAGCACACACCTTTTTCCCTGATTCCCATAGAGAGTGGAATATAGATAACATAAGTATAGGCCAAATAAGGCAGATGATTGATATCATGTATACAGAGTATAAGCTCATGTGTTTGCGAGGGAAATCTGAAATTGATGCTTGTAGGACAATTATTCAGTGTTTTACAGGGACACTCCTCAGGTGGTGGGAGACAGAATCATCTCCAAAGCTCATAGAAACAATGGAAGCATAAGTGCTAAAAGATGAGAAAGGAGATGTGATACATAATCTTGATGGCACAGTTATCAGCAACATGATAGGGGCACTTACATCAATGATCTTGGAACATTGGTGTGGAAGTGAAACAGAGATCGCTGATAAAAATGAAGTCATTCTGATGAATTTAAAGTGCCACAAAATGTCTCAATATGATGACTTCCACAAGGATTGGATGCAGAGGATATATGAAGTCAAAGACTCAAAGAACCTGTTATGGAAACAGGTATATCTTGCAGCTCTGCCATCTAAATTTGTTGATTATATAAGAATGCAGGAAGTCTTTCAATTACCCTTTGAGTCATATACATGGGGAGATATCTATTCTCTCGTTACAAAGACACTGGTCAGTCTATGCACTAGCTCAAAGGTAAATAAGTCACTGGAAAAGCTTTCCAGACTGCCTGACAAAAAATCCATATGCAGTAAATATGGATTAACATTGGATGATCCTTTGGTAAAGAAAAGGAAGGCTAAGAAAAGAGCCAAAAGAGAGTTTAAAGAAACTTTCTACAAAAACCGATGAAATTATCCAAAGTCCAAAGGCAGATATTCAAAGCCGAGGCGGAGCCAAGCCTCTGGAACAAAAACAGGGTATTATAAATATGTTCCCAAAACGCATTATTAGAATCCCTCTGATATCCATCTGCATACTCATAAGCAAGACAGATGGAATAAAATTACTTGTTGGCTGTGTGGGAAAACTGGACACACTTCCTCCTGATGTCCAGAGGGTGAAGCATCAAAACTAAACAAGGGAAAGAAGTCCCAAATCTTTGCCCAAAGAAACAAACAAGTAAAGCAAGAAGGAAGAAGACAAATTGTGTGCATGAAATGTGGTTCTCATGCTCACAGCACAGAACACTGCCCGAATGTCACCATCAGAGAAATAGCTCAGCAACACCAAATAGAAGAGTCTTCTTATGATTCTTTCAGTTCTTCATTTGCAGAAGAACTTCATGCTCATATGGGGCAATGTTCAGATTCAAATTCTTCAGACTGTTTATGTTCTGATTCTGAAGAATGTGCTTGCCATGTTCAGTATATTTCTGATTCTGAATATTTCAGTGACTCAAGTGAAGAAGAAGGAGAAAAGCCTAAGCCCCTGAAAGAAAAAGTCCTTATGGCCGCGACAGAAGAAGAAGAACTGAAGATTTTGTCACAAATTCGTGCCATGGAGGATGGAGAGATGAAAAATCGGCTGACGGAAGCTTTTATGGATCAGCTAAAAGCAAAAGCTTCAAACAACTCAGGTAAGAAATCTCTTTTTGTTGATGCATCATATGAGAAAAATACAAAATCATTTCAGAGGCATCAGCAGAAGCCTGATAGAGTAAGGTCCCTTACTTTAGGAGAAGTCAGTCGAGAAATTCATATCCTCAAGACTGAAATTTCTGCATTAAAAGCTCAAATGGTAGAAATACAGAAAGGGAAACAGATGGAAAAAGAAGAAGATAATGATCAGCCATGGCATACTGCTTCTCACAGCAGTAATCAAGAAGTTCAAATTGCTAAAGGAATGAAGGATCCAAATTTTGGGTTCAGGGATATGAGGTTACTTACTATCTCCTATCAGCAACATCATGTTCTGGTAAATATCTGTATAAAAGGGCAAATGTTTGAAATGATTGCTCTTATTGATTATGGAGCAGATATTAACATTTTAAATATGAAAAATATCCCAGCAAAATATTGGGTGACTGCAGAAAGAGAAGTGGTGGGATTGGGTAATAAAAAGCTTAGATATGAAGTACCCAAAGCATCTGTTTGCTTTGATAGCCACTGTGTTTATTTGAAGTTTGCAGTAGCTGACATTCCAGTAGATTGCATACTTGGTAATATCTTTCTTGCAGCAGTAGAACCTCATGGGTCACTCAGACTCAAAGGAGGCAAAGCTGGATATTTTATTTCTATCCCCACTTCAAAAGGGACAAGAAAGAAAATTGAACTTCCATATATCTCCAATCCTAGAATTTCTACAATGGTACATACTGTGCAAAATCTGGATAGGGCCGAAGCCAGATTGTCGGATCTAAAAGATCTGAAATCTACTTTGAAGATCGAAGAACAGCTTAAATCGCCCCAGATCAAGACCAGAATTGGAGAATTGAAGAAACAATTAGAAGAAGATTGCTGCTCAGAAGAACCTAATGCATTCTGGCATAGGAAGCAGCACACAGTCGAGCTCCCTTACAAGGAAGGATACGCTGGTAAGCCTTGTAAGAGCAGAGCCATTCCAATGAGCAAAGAATACAGAGATCTTTGCCAGAAAGAAATTCAGCAGCTCCTTAGTAGAGGACTAATCAGAGAATCCGACAGTCCCTGGAACTGTTATGGGTTCTATGTAAACAAAAGAGCTTAACAAATCAGAGGCATCCCAAGACTAGTTATCAATTATAAGCCTCTCAATTCAGTCATAGCTGATGACACCTATCCGATCCCACACAAAGGAGACTTAATTAGAAGGATAGTAGGTGCCAAGATTTTTTCCAAATTTGACCTGAAAGTGGGATTTTGGCAAGTGGCCATTGCTGAGAAAGATAAGTTTAAAACTACCTTCAGCATACCAGCAGGACATTATGAATGGAACGTTATGCTTTTTGGACTCAAGAATGCTCCATCAAAATTTCAAAAGGTAATGGATGGTATTTTTAAGCCATATTTTGATTGGCTGATTGTATATATTGATGATGTATTAATATTTTCCAAGAACATCCAGGAACATTTTAAACATGTAAATATTTTTAAGAATTTGTTTAAGCACAATGGCCTGGTGCTTAGCAAAAAGAAGATAGAGGTATTTCAAACCACTATCAAATTTTTGGGTCATACAATCTGCAATGGGAAGATAACTCTGCATAAACATGCTTTGGAATTTGCAGATAAGTTTCCAGATGTCATCACAGAAAAGAACCAGCTATAAAGGTTCTTAGGCTACCTAAACTACGTCAGCAACTTTTACCAGGACTGTGCCAGTGACAGAAGGATATTGAACAAACGGCTAAAGAAGAATCCCCCAGAATGGACAGAAGTCCATACTAGAGCAGTCCAGAACATTAAAGCAAAGGTAAAATCTTTGCCTATTCTATACGTTGCTGATGATCTTGCCTACAAAATTGTTGAATCAGATGCAAGTAATATTGGATGGGGTGGAGTTTTAAAGCAAAAGGTTGGAAAAGAAGAACAAGTTGTTCAATTCGCCTCTGGAATATGGAATCCAGCTGAACTGAACTACTCCACGATCGAGAAAGAGGTCAAGGCAGCATGGAACTGTATCAGTAAGTTTGAAGTTTATCTCATTAATAAACCTTTTCTTCTGAGAACTGATGCATCTACTCTGCAAAAGGTGTTAACAAAAGACATCAAGAAGGCTGGAGAAGCCAAGTTTGCCAGATGGCAGGGTTTATTTGCAAACTTTGATTTTCAGGTAGAGCACATCAAAGGAAAAGACAATCTGCCTGATTTTTTAAGCAGAGAATACATTTAATCAAAAGATCATGTCATGATGATTATCACAGAGTGGGACCAGCACCAGAAACAAGAAATCTTGAGAACCGTCCCTGATGACCAAGACTGGGAGACCTATAAAAGAAACTGGAAACCCACGTGGCAGCTTCGAAGTACAAAGGTGCTAGATGCCAACCTACAGCCGCATACCGACCTCCAACACTTTGTTCCAGAAAGAAAAGTTTACCCTAAAGGAGGAAAGTGGATTCATGATATGATATATGATAAAGCAAGATGGGATGGTGATCTTGCACGACAGGCTTTGGAACAAAATTTTCACGACATTGCCACTATTTGGTGCCATGGTGGATGTAGCACAGGAATGCATGAAAGGTATGTCTGCATATATAGGACAAGAGATCTCTGGAATGAGCCAGGCCATGTTAGAACTCAACCAGCTGCCAGATGGCCAAGAAATGATCCCAGGATCATATTTCCAGATACAGTGTACAACTTTGCAGACTACAAGCAGCTCTGGTGGGAATTTCTCAACCTCGACGACAAGGTCGAAACCTACTATACCAGACTCAGGTTCAGTGCCATTGATCATTTCCAAGGATATCAGCAATGCAAATGGTTTAGAGACTGGTGGACAGACCATGGAATAAACAGAACTGCCATGGATCCTGTAGAACATGAAAAATATTGCAAAAATCATTGTAGACCATGTATTGAGCAATGTAGTACAGACTGTAATCACCCTATCTATAACACTGTTAAACAAATGATTGAAGGTGAATGGTCAGTATACAAGTCATCTCCATATAATAATTCCCTTGAAGAATATATGAGAGAACACATGGAATGGCTTGTATTAACTAAAGTCCAGTATCAGATTGTACTAGGGAAGCTGATGATTATCTGCAGGATCTACACAAAAGCCTGGGACACAATGCAGTATAAAAGGGACAAATTCCCTGATCTTACTATTTTCTAATGTAATAATGAGTACCAGTCACAAGGGCTTAATTGTGACCAGATTTCTCGTGAGCTTTGCTGTACCAAAGCATTCACAGTGTAAATAATTTACGGTCTATATTTTCCCGTGGGCTTTTACGAAAAGCATCCACTTTGTTATCTTCCGTAAGATTTACTTTTCCGGACAGGAATCTACGATCAGATGTCGCTTTGGCATTACCCGAAAGCAACTATTCCATCCATCGGACTGGAATCTTTGTGCGGACATTGCCCTAGCACTATCCGAAAGTAATAATTCCATCCACCTTTAGGTCAGTTCACGGATGACCTACAGTGATGTTTGTCCCCCCTCACTTCCTATATAAGGAGGGTAAGGCCCATTACAAAGGCATTCACATTTTTGAGTCAGTAAGAGTCTTTGTGTGTTTGGAGTCAAGTGCCTCTCCTGCTCTGCATCTGCGGACATTCTGTTTGATCTGCTTGCAACACGAGAAAAACTCAAGTCCTTAGGTGATTTGGGAGCCTGCGCATCAGTGTGCTCGGCACTGGTGAGAACCTAAAGTGGCCGAATCATTTAGAAAGTCGTCCAGTCTGTAAATGAGTTGTGTCATATTCTGAGGCAGAGCCTATCTATCGCCAGGTAGCCTTCGGTAATGCTTGTTCCTTGAGAACGACATAAAGTCCGATAAATGCGAAGATAGTCTATCTCTGTAAAGAATCTCTCTGTAATTAGTTTATCCATTCTGAAATAAAATGAGTACACCATTATGCATCTGAATACCTTGTCTGCGCTTTAGCATTGTCTGCTGCGGTAGTAGTTGTCTCTGTGCTTTCATCCGAAGTTCGCAGGAAGTTTGCCAAAGGAACGAAGGGACGCCAAGGCTGTTATTAGGCGAGGAAGCCGTTGTTGAGGCCATAAGAGCGTGAAAGTCTGTTGTGGAATCTTTCAGAAAGTCTGTTTCCTTTCGAGAACTTGAAGAGAAAGATTCACAGGCTGAGGAAAACCCATTAAGGGAAATGTTTGCTAGTAGCTACAGTAGAGTTTTAAATTCTGCTGAACTTTCTTATGAAGAATCCCAGCCATCAGCCCAGTGGGAACTACCCCAAATAGCTCCCTCGGAAGTGTATAGTGACCTTTCTGCTTTTCATTTAATAGCAGCCACTAGAATAAGCATTAAAGAGTCTGTAAGCCAGATCCAGGAGAATTCAGATAATATACAGACTATATCTCTGTTAAAACCCAAAGAATTACAGGCAGAGGCAAAGAGGTTAAAGACAAATTATTTGCACTTAGGATGTATCCGAGTAGGGATCAATGCCTTAACCCACAAAGGCCTAAATACTTATGTGCTTGCTACTGTCAGGGATATGACGCACAACAAGTATACAGATTCCCTAATAGGCGGGATTGTTGCTCCTCTATCAGATGGCCCAGTCTACTTTGACTGTTACCCTAATTTCTCTGTGTATACCTTTGACGAGACCATAGATCAGATTCTGCAATTGCAGATTCAAACAACTGGTTTCGACATGAAGAAGAAGAGAAATAATATCGCCATCCAGACCAAGGGTTGTTTCCGTCACACCAATACCCTTTGGCCAGCCATCCGCCATACACCCAGCAGAGACTCAAAGTCAAGTACAGTTGTCCTCACTGATGCCAAAAATCAAAAAATTGAGCATCAGACCATCAGATGGGAAGACTTGACATTTCCAGAACACTGGGTTGTGAATAATCCTAAGCCTCTTATTCCTAAAGCTATTACCTCCGCTGATATTCTAGAAAATCAGTCTTCTGCAGTTATCTCATTTCCCAGAAGATCTACCATTGACCGGAGAAGAATAGAGTTAGCTTGTAAACAATCCAAGTATTACAGAGATCCTTCCACTGTAGATACAACTTGTTCCTCTTCATCTTTTTGTAAACATAATTCTTTGTATGAATTAGCCCAGCTTGTAAATTATTCTTCTTTAGAAGTCAAATGCCCAGATTGTCAAGAACTTGTTAATCTGCTTACTCTGGTTGAGTCTAACCTCCATTCAAATCATAACCCCAGAACTGGAATCGCTCCTCCTACTACATCTGTAAATTCATGCCCAAATCCCAAATGCATAGATATTCCTTTCCCACATGAATCAGATCCGGATCATGTGCTCATGATGCATGAACTTACCACTCTCGAAGGAGAAGATATAAGGCTGACAGAGATGATGTGTTTAATGAGACCAGCCAAACCCAGATATGGTTTGGGATACCTTGAGCAGGCAAATGGCCTGATTCCAGATTGCAGATTTCGCCCTGTTCCTTCTGACTGTAAAAAGCCCGCAGTAATGGAAATGCATAAGTTCTTCTCACTTATGGATGGATGCTTGAAATCCGAGATTAGTGCCCAATGGATGAAAGCCATGCTAAATTGGGATCTGTACACTAATCCTCAAGCAGATGAGTTCGATCAGAACTATACTCCTGCAGAGAAGAAACAGTTTGCTGACGATTGGAAGCATTATATGGAGATGAATAACACTTGGATATCTTTTTATTCATGGAAAGATAATATTGCTCCCTTGAATGTCTTTACCGGTTCAACCAGCACCTCAGCAAGCAAGCATGCTTGGACTGCACTTGATGGATCAAAAATTGAAACCGCTACGACCTTTCCTCCTTACAAAGGATTTGTCATAGGAGAAAACACAAATGCAGCCAAAGCCATCCCTTTAGTCCAAAAAGATGACAATGCCTTGGGCATTGATGGAAGGATTCAGAAAGCTAGTGAACAGCTTAACTAGACAAATACTGCAGTAAAAGGCTTGGAAATGAATGTTGCAAAATCAATAGAAGTCAGGGAACAAATTGATACTGTCCAAGTATCATTAAATGATATAAATAAATGTTTGAACAATGTACAGTTTGAAACTAGCATGATTCGTTCTTATGCCAGAGAATCATTGAATAAAATAGAAGGAGTAGAAGAAAAGTTAGTTGGTCATTTAGACACAACTAAACAAATTATATCTGGTTTAACTGGCAAAGTTGAAAAGATAAGTCTGTCTAAAATTGAGAAACCAGTTCCAAACTCCTTTCTTGTAAAAAGAAGCATAAGAATACAGTACCCTGTAAAATCTATAGACAGGTTTCCTGCATTATTTCCTAAAGAAGTAGCCATGTCTTCGTCAGATACTGAGGCTACAAATAAAATCACAATTGCATCCTTGTTTGAGGATGAAGAAGCAGAAAAAGGGAAAGAACAGACAGACCAGATCTTTCCCATATATGAACCTCTTGAACATAGGTTCAACAAATATCCTGCACCTGACATAGAAGGCAAAGGAAAACTTCCTGAAGCACACACCTTTTTCCCTGATTCCCACAGAGAGTGGAATATAGATAACATGAGTATAGGCCAAATAAGGCAGATGATTGATATCATGTATACAGAATATAAGCTCATGTGTCTGCGAGGGAAATCTGAAATTGATGCTTGTAGGACAATTATTCAGTGTTTTACAGGGACACTCCTCAGGTGGTGGGAGACAGAATCATCTCCAAAGCTCATAGAAACAATGGAAGCAGAAGTGCTAAAAGATGAGAAAGGAGATGTGATACATAATCCTGATGGCACAGTTATCAGCAACATGATAGGGGCTCTTACATCAATTATCTTGGAACATTAGTGTGGAAATGAAACAGAGATCGCTGATAAAAATGAAGTCATTCTGATGAATTTAAAGTGCCACAAAATGTCTCAATATGATGACTTCCATAGGGATTGGATGCAGAGGATATATGAAGTCAAAGACTCAAAGGACCTGTTATGGAAACAAGTATATCTTGCAGCTATGCCATCTAAATTTGTTGATTATATAAGAATGCAGGAAGTCTTTCAATCACCCTTTGAGTCATATACATGGGGAGAGATCTATTCTCTCATTACAAAGACACTGGTCAGTCTATGCACTAGCTCAAAGGTAAATAAGTCGTTGGAAAAGCTTTCCAGACTGCCTGACAGAAAATTCATATGCAGTAAATATGGATTAACATTGGATGATCCTTTGGTAAAGAAAATGAAGGCTAAGAAAAGAGCCAAAAGAGAGTTTAAAGAAACTTTCTACAAAAACCGAAGAAATTATCCAAAGTCCAAAGGCAGATATTCAAAGCCGAGGCGGAGCCAAGCCTCTGGAACAAAAACAGGGTATTATAAATATGTTCCCAAAACGCATTATTAGAATCCCTCTGACATCCATCTGCATACTCATAAGCAAGACAGATGGAATAAAATTACTTGTTGGCTGTGTGGGAAAACTGGACACACTTCCTCCCGATGTCCAGAGGGTGAAGCATCAAAACTAAACAAGGGAAAGAAGTCCCAAATCTTTGCCCAAAGAAACAAACAAGTAAAGCAAGAAGGAAGAAGACAAATTGTGTGCATGAAATGTGGTTCTCATGCTCACAGCACAGAACACTGCCCGAATGTCACCATCAGAGAAATAGCTCAACAGCACCAAATAGAAGAGTCTTCTTATGATTCTTTCAGTTCTTCATCTACAGAAGAACTTCATGCTCATATGGGGCAATGTTCAGATTCAAATTCTTCAGACTGTTTATGTTCTGATTCTGAAGAATGTGCTTGCCATGTTCAGTATATTTCTGATTCTGAATATTTCAGCGACTCAAGTGAAGAAGAAGGAGAAAAGCCTAAGCCCCTGAAAGAAAAAGTCCTTATGGCCGCGACAGAAGAAGAAGAACTGAAGATTTTGTCACAAATTCGTGCCATGGAGGATGGAGAGATGAAAAATCGGCTGACGGAAGCTTTTATGGATCAGCTAAAAGCAAAAGCTTCAAACAACTCAGGTAAGAAATATCTTTTTGTTGATGCATCATATGTGAAGAATACAAAATCATTTCAGAGGCATCAGCAGAAGCCTGATAGAGTAAGGTCCCTTACTTTAGGAGAAGTCAGTCGAGAAATTCATATCCTCAAGACTAAAATTTCTGCATTAAAAGCTCAAATGGTAGAAATACAGAAAGGGAAACAGATGGCAAAAGAAGAAGATAATGATCAGCCATGGCATACTGCTTCTCATAGCAGTAATCAAGAAGTTCAAATTGCTGAAGGAATGAAGGATCCAAATTTTGGGTTCAGGGATATGAGGTTACTTACTATCTCCTATCAGCAACATCATGTTCTGGTAAATATCTGTATAAAAGGGCAAATGTTTGAAATGATTGCTCTTATTGATTATGGAGAAGATATTAACATTTTAAATATGAAAAATATCCCAGCAAAATATTGGGTGACTGCAGAAAGAGAAGTGGTGGGATTGGGTAATAAAAAGCTTAGATATGAAGTACCCAAAGCATCTGTTTGCTTTGATAGCCACTGTGTTTATTTGAAGTTTGCAGTAGCTAACATTCCAGTAGATTGCATACTTGGTAATATCTTTCTTGCAGCAATAGAACCTCATGGGTCACTCAGACTCAAAGGAGGCAAAGCTGGATATTTTATTTCTATCCCCACTTCAAAAGGGACAAGAAAGAAAATTGAACTTCCATATATCTCCAATCCTAGAATTTCTACAATGGTACATACTGTGCAAAATTTGGATAGGGCCGAAGCCAGATTGTCGGATCTAAAAGATCTGAAATCTACTTTGAAGATCGAAGAACAGCTTAAATCGCCCCAGATCAAGACCATATTTGGAGAATTGAAAAAACAAGTAGAAGAAGATTTCTGCTCAGAAGAACCTAATGCATTCTGGCATAGGAAGCAGCACACAGTCGAGCTCCCTTACAAGGAAGGATACGCTGGTAAGCCTTGTAAGAGCAGAGCCATTCCAATGAGCAAAGAATACAGAGATCTTTGCCAGAAAGAAATTCAGCAGCTCCTTAGTAGAGGACTAATCAGAGAATCCGACAGTCCCTGGAACTGTTATGGGTTCTATGTAAACAAAAGAGCTGAACAAATCAGAGGCATCCCGAGACTAGTTATCAATTATAAGCCTCTCAATTCAGTCCTAGCTGATGACACCTATCCGATCCCACACAAAGGAGACTTAATCAGAAGGATAGCAGGTGCCAAGATTTTTTCCAAATTTGACCTGAAAGCGGGATTTTGGCAAGTGGCCATTGCTGAGAAAGATAAGTTTAAAACTGCCTTCAGCATACCAGCAGGACATTATGAATGGAACGTTATGCCTTTTGGACTCAAGAATGCTCCATCAAAATTTCAAAAGGTAATGGATGGTATTTTTAAGCCATATTTTGATTGGCTGATTGTATATATTGATGATGTATTAATATTTTCCAAGAACATCCAGGAACATTTTAAACATGTAAATATTTTTAAGAATTTGGTTAAGCACAATGGCCTGGTGCTTAGCAAAAAGAAGATAGAGGTATTTCAAACCACTATCAAATTTTTGGGTCATACAATCTGCAATGGGCAGATAACTCTGCAGAAACATGCTTTAGAATTTGCAGATAAGTTTCTAGATGTCATCACAGAAAAGAACCAGCTGCAAAGGTTCTTAGGTTGCCTAAACTACGTCAGCAACTTTTACCAGGATTGTGCCAGTGACAGAAGGATATTGAACAAACGGCTAAAGAAGAATCCTCCAGAATGGACAGAAGTCCATACCAGAGCAGTCCAGAACATTAAAGCAAAGGTAAAATCTTTGCCTATTCTATACGTTGCTGATGATCTTGCCTACAAAATTGTTGAATCAGATGCAAGTAATATTGGATGGGGTGGAGTTTTAAAGAAAAAGGTTGGAAAAGAAGAACAAGTTGTTCAATTCGCCTCTGGAGTATGGAATCCAGCTGAACTGAACTACTCCACGATCGAGAAAGAGGTCAAGGCAGCATGGAACTGTATCAGTAAGTTTGAAGTTTATCTCATTAATAAACCTTTTCTTCTGAGAACTGATGCATCTGCTCTACAGAAGGTGTTAACAAAAGACATCAAGAAGGCTGGAGAAGCCAAGTTTGCCAGATGGCAGGCTTTATTTGCAAACTTTGATTTTCAGGTAGAGCACATCAAAGGAAAAGACAATAATCTGCCTGATTTTTTAAGCAGAGAATACATTGAATCAAAAGATCATGTCATGATGATTATCACAGAGTGGGACCAGCACCAGAAACAAGAAGTCTTGAGAACCGTCCCTGATGACCAAGACTGGGAGACCTATAAAAGAAACTGGAAACCCACGTGGCAGCTCCGAAGTACAAAGGTGCTAGATGCCAACCTGCAGCCGCATACCGACCTCCAACACTTTGTTCCAGAAAGAAAAGTTTACCCTAAAGGAGGAAAGTGGATTCATGATATGATATATGATAAAGCAAGACGGGATGGTGATCTTGCACGACAGGCTTTGGAACAAAATTTTCACAACATTGCCACTATCTGGTGCCATGGTGGACGCAGCACAGGAATGTATGAAAGGTATGTCTGCATATATAGGACAAGAGATCTCTGGAATGAGCCAAGCCATGTTAGAACTCAACCATCTGCCAGATGGCCAAGAAATGATCCCAGGATCATATTTCCAGATACAGTGTACAACTTTGCAGACTACAAACAGCTCTGGTGGGAATTTCTCAACCTCGACGACAAGGTCGAAACCTACTATACCAGACTCAGGTTCAGTGCCATTGGTCATTTCCAAGGATATCAACAATGCAAATGGTTTAGATACTGGTGGACAGACTATGGAATAAACAGAACTGCCATGGATCCTGTAGAACATGAAAAATATTTCAAAAATCATTGTAGACCATGTATTGAGCAATGTAGTACAGACTGTAATCACCCTATCTATAACACTGTTAAACAAATGACTGAAGGTGAATGGTCAATATACAAGTCATCTCCATATAATAATTCCCTTGAAGAATATATGAGAGAACACATTTAATGGCTTGTATTAACCAAAGTCCAGTATCAGATTGTACTAGGGAAGCCAATGATTGTCCGCAGGATCTACACAAAACCCTGGGACACAATGTAGTATAAAAGGGACAGATTCCTTGATCTTACTATTTTCTGATGTAATAATGAGTACCAGTCACAAGGGCTTAATTGTGGCCAGATTTCTTGTGAGCTTTGCTGTACCAAAGCATTCACAGTGTAAATAATTTACAGTCTATATTTTCCCGTGGGCTTTTACGAAAAGCATCCACTTTGTTATCTTCCGTAAGATTTACTTTTCCGGACAGGAATCTACGATCAGATGTCGCTTTGGCATTACCCGAAAGTAACTATTCCATCCATCGGACTGGAATCTTTGTGCGGACGTTGCCCTAGCACTATCCAAAAGTAATAATTCCATCCACCTTTAGGTCAGTTCACGGATGACCTACAGTGATGTTTGTCCCCTCTCACTTCCTATATAAGGAGGGTAAGGCCCATTACAAAGGAATTCACATTTTTGAGTCAGTAAGAGTCTTTGTGTGTTTGGAAGTCGAGTGCCTCTCCTGCTCTGCATCTGCAGACATTCTGTCTGATCTGCTTGCAACACGAGAAGAACTCAAGTCCTTAGGTGATTTGGGAGCCTGCGCATCAGTGTGCTCGGCACTGGTGAGAACCTAAAGTGGCCGAATCATTTAGAAAGTCGTCCAGTCTGTAAATGAGTTGTGTCATATTCTGAGGCAGAGCCTATCTATCGCCAGGTAGCCTTCGGTAATGCTTGTTCCTTGAGAACGGCATAAAGTCCGATAAATGCGAAGATAGTCTATCTCTGTAAAGAATCTCTCTGTAATCAGTTTATCCATTCTGAAATAAAATGAGTACACCATTCTGCATTTGAATACCTTGTCTGCGCTTTAGCATTGTCTGCTACGGTAGTAGTTGTCTCTGTGCTTTCATCCAAAGTTCGCAGGAAGTTCGCCAAAGGAACGAAGGGACGCCAAGGCCGTTGTTAGGCGAGGAAGCCGTTGTTGAGGCCATAAGAGCATGAAAGTTCTGAGTAGGTTCACCACTGGTTCACCAGGAGTTGGCTATCAGGGCCGAACGAAGCGACGCAGCAAGTAGCAAGCTTGTGATAGGAGCCCCTGCTTAAAATTGGGTTGATATATGGGGAAGATCTGGTCTGTCTGTTCTTTACCTTTTTCTGCTTCTTCATCCTTGAACAAGGATGCAATTGTGATTTTATTTGTAGCCTCAGTATCTGATGAAGACATGGCTACTTCTTTAGGAAATAATGCAGGAAACCTGTCTATAGATTTCACAGGGTCCTGTATTCTTATATATTGGGAAATATATTGGAAAAAATTAAAACTAATATCCTTAGCACAATTAGTAACCAGCTAGATACCCTCAATAGTAAGAGGAAAACATTTATTTAGCTATCTTTTTCCCTTGTTGTAGGAAGAAGCATCCTGAAAAACAATTCCCTTTTAATGCCATCAAGTTTTGTGGAATTTGGACGGATAAACACCCAACTAATGAATTCCCTTCATTAGCTGGGTTGCAAGCCATTTACAAAGGGGGAAAATAACCATAATATCCATCTTATCCTCCTAGGAGACCATGGAGGCAACAAAATCCCTCCATGTTCTAGGATCCTTCCATGCAGTTTGCACAACCATAGTGGGCCCACCAAATGCCTTACTCCCAATGGGGGCGTCAACCAGCACAAGGACATGCTTGGGATCAAGGTTGGAGGGGGACTCCCTATGGAAATATTCCTCCACAACCATACCAAACAACTTCTTACCCAATCTGCACACAATATCCCCCAAATATTTCTCAGTTATTTTCAAGGTTTAACCCACCTCTATTACCTTCATTTCCTCAACAATAATTGCCTATGAACTCAAGTTCACAACAATGTGATCTGCCCATGAATCCAAGTCAACAATGGCTGCCTATGAATTCAAGTCCACAAAAACTTGCTCTGCCCATGAATTTGAATCAACAACAAATTCCACCAAACCCTAATCCTCCTCGAACTACTCAATTAACTGCATAACCCATTTCAAACCCAAATAATAGGTCAGGTCAATTTGTATAGAATATGGAGTTGCAAACCTTCCCTACCTACATTATCACTTCAGTTCAAATCAGTGAAATTCGACTAAGATTCAGGAAGGTCTTAAATAAAATAGGACCTGCAGTGATCATTCAAGAAGAACAACCAACATAATCACCTCCTGAATACATGGACATACCTAATCAAGAGGAAGATTCTCCTCTCGATGAATAGGAAAACCCTCCCTCAGCACCCATCGATTCTACCATACAACCCAAACGATCTCAGGAGGCTACTCATCCACTATATCCAGAGAGATTGCTTGTCAAAAAGCTTGAGGTCCCACTAGGATATGATTTAGAGGCTGAAAAAAACGTCGTTTAGGGCCTCAAAATGGCTCCGGAAGTTTAGGACCCGAAAAACTGCTAAAAATAGTAAATTGTGCTACAAATAAGGAAATTGAAAAACTGAAAGAAACAATGGTGGGGGTCCAAGTGGAATAGGCAGGTGGCCGCCAATATCCACCTGGATCATTCCTCCCGCCTTAGGAGGCAATGGTCCCCATTGCATTGAGTTCCTCCATGAGATGAGGAAAATTCTGCTGAACTTGGTCCCTGGTGAGCCACTTGCCCTGGTGAAGGAGTTGGCTTGCTTTGACAATGTGATATAGTTGGATCCTTTGCTATCGGGTGTTCTTGATCTGCATGTCCATGATCTGATCAGTTGTGGCTTGTTCCATGCAATCTGGATTTAACTCTGTAGGTGTGAATTGTTTTGTGATGTCTGATGTGTCTAGCAATAGTGGGAAGTATGATCAAAGGCAGTCCACATTGAACACTCGGTGCAAGCCAAGGAATGGGGGAATGTTGTGCTTCAAAGCATTGTTTCCAACAACCTTGGTAATGGTGTAAGAACCATATCAGAGTGGTCTGAGCTTCTGATGGGCTCTTATAAGGTGTTCTTCTTGCAGATGCAACCAGACTTTGTCGCCCACTTGAAACTTGTGGGGTACCTGTTGTTGATCATGTCGCTGCTTGTACTTGGCATTTTCCAGAATGGAGCAGCGATATATCGACCCATTGGGTAGAGGTGCTCCAGGAGTCAGATCGAACAAATGCTTGACCTGACAGTGCAATTGTACCTCTGTGGGTGAGGAGAAGACGATCATGTATTCTGCTGCATGGAGGAACCCTTCCCAGGGGCCATGGATGTGGCTACGATCTTCGCCTTACTTTGAGAGCAAACCAAAAAGAAAATGTATTTCCTAGTCTGAGAGATGGTCTTACTGCATTTCTTAGTAGAGATAAAAGAAGTGGTCGTAGGTGGGGCTACCTCTGGTATCCTATATAATGAATTACCTAATGAAGTAATAACAACGCGAGGCCTTGAATTATACACTTAATGTCGCTTCCACAAGTATGGTTGGCCTAATAATACATCACAAACATCAAGAGGTGCAACATCACACAATACCTCATCTGTGAAGGCTTGATGCTGTAGGGAAGGCAACACTACTGGAGGACTTGGAGATATCGTCCTTGGTGAAGCCACCTGATGTTGTACGCTTGCGAGTGTGGTATGGTTAGTAGGCCCAGCCGCTTCACGACCTCTACTAAAATAAGGTTCTTTTGGCTGCCACTATCGACAATCAATTGCAGCGGTGAACCCTTCACAAACATTTGTGAATGGAAAAGACGCTCCCCCTCCTCTGGATCTTCAAGTTCATTCTTCTGGATCTTGGTGGTGGCAACAGTGGCACTGGGCTCTGCACCAATGATTTGCTTCCCTTTTTCATTCCTCTTGTCGGGTTCTGACTCAGGGTTGGAACATGCTTCTGATTCTGAAGCCTTCAACTCAGCCACCAGCGACTGCTTGGCCCAACACTCACTTGTGTTATGAGTGGGGCTCTTATGGAACTCACACCACTTTGTTGTGTCCTTCTTTGACTTCGTGGTGTTGTTCTTTTCTTGCGGCTTTGATGGTTTGTCCTGGGTCACACCGTCTTGGATTTGTCCTTGGTTTTGCGGTTTGGGGAATCCTTTCCCTTGCTTCAGATTCATGGATCCAAAGTCTCACTTCTTATGTTTAAACTTCTGCTTGATCTTGACAAGGTATCGGTATGTCGTGCCGAGCGGGGAGATGTACAGGAACTCCATCTCATCCTGGATGTACCTGTGTAGGTAGCTGCGGTATTTGAGTAATAAATGTCACTCAAAATCCTTGATACCCAACTTTGTGCAAAGGGTATGAAAAATATTGGTAAATTACGGCACATCTTGGTACCTTCCCTGCTGCAGCGTGGTCCACTTTATGTATTTATCCTCATAGCTTCCAACTGGGTAGTACTGCTCCTTGATGGCATCCCAGAATGAATTCCAAGTGGGTGCGGCTAAAAATAATGAGGCCATACTTTCATCCTTCTACTCGCAGTAGGTTTCCCACCAATGCTTGACGTGGGGGGAAATTTTGAGAAGTGAAAAAGTGATCTTTTCCCGACTGGAAAAATCATGAACTGAAAAATATCCTTCTAGCAGATTTAACCATTTATCTACAACATCACATCTATCTGACCCTCAAATATGGGAATGTCAAAATTAACTTGTACCTTAAAGGGTGTGGCGCTTCTAGAGTAGCTGTTGGAAGTAGATGCGTCGCCCCTGGGTAGCCGCTGAAGGATCTGGGCAAATTTGTCCATCATCGCGTTCCTTTGTTGCTTGAGGGCTTCTTCGAGCAAGATTTTGATAGGATCTCCTTCCCCCTCATCTTTTTCTTCATCCGCCATGGGAGGTCGTCAGGATTTGTGAGACTGGTCTTGCAAAGGTTCGATCGGTTCAAGCCCTAACTGCTTATATTCCGACCTCGTTGGGGACATGCAAAGAAAAACAGAGAAAGAGCAGACCACTCTGATACCACTGATCTAGATTTAAACAGGAATGCAAGAAAATACATAAATACCCATATACACAGAGATGCAATGGAAATAATACTTCATTTTATTAATGTAAAATACTGAAATATGCTTACAAACATAAATGGAAATAAACTAGCTCGGGCGATGGTAGCTTATCTCTGAGGAGAGATGTGGCAACTACATGCCTCTGAACTGTGTTACAATGAGGCTCAAAGGCCTATTTATTATTGAGAAACAATGGAAAACCCTAAACATCCAAAAACCTAACCCTAGGAGGTGAAGCACCAAACTATGGGCCCCTTTTGGGTAAATTGGTACATCAACTTCCTGGGGTCGTAACTTTGGCGTACGATCTCCGTTTGACACGCACAATACCTCGTTAGAAAGATCTATTCAAGGACTGCAACTTTTGAATGACCATAATGGGTCAATGTTAGTCCTAGTTTTCCCAAAAAACGTCATTTAAGGCCTCAAAATGACTCCAGAAGTTTAGGACCTGAAAAACTGCCAAAAATAGTACATTGTGCTACAAATAAGGACACTGAAAAACTGAAGAAACAATAGTGGGGGTCCAAGTGGAATAGGTGGGTGGCCACCAATATCCACCTGGATCATTTGATGTGTTAGTAGATTTCTTAGTCCTGTAAGTTCTTCAAGCTTTCCTTAGTAGCTCGATAAGGACCCACCGAAGCCATCAAGGCAAGTTCTTATTATAGTTATTATGCATATAGTTTTTTTTATGTAGTGTTAAGTATTTGATGTGATTTCAGTCTTGTTTCATGTAAGTAATTTTTGACTGATAGTTCATTAGTTTTATGAATGCAAACCTTATTTCTTAAGTTGCACATTTGATTGTTGATTGCTATTTTGAATAACAAGGAAGCTAAGATCAGAGATCTCACCATTCACCTACATGTGCTACTAGTGAAGACTCCTGTCATACATTTCCTATACTAGAATGAATAGTTTCTTTCAGGACTAGTTCTGGTTTCTTTGTTTAATGTTTGAATGCAGTGAATTGATTCTAGTATATAGATTGAGATCCTTTGCTACATGAAAACAAAGTTAGATCCATCTTTCTGTTTCATGAGTTTGTAAATGGATAGACTTGTTACTTGAGCATGAAAATTTAGCTCACAGTTTTGTTAAGATTTTATTTTTGAGTTTTGATTTCAATTTGTGTGAGGAAGTTAGTATTGATTTTGAATTCTTTTTATATAGGCTATACTCATCAGACATAGGAACTTATCTATTATCGACACATATAGTGTATCAGCTCTACTGATTAAAAATCCCTAGTTGATAATTTAATATTGTGGCGATATATCATTCGAATAATTGCCCCAACAACTATCTACTCACTAAGAACTGGAAGCTCTTCCATTCATCTGGCACATTCTTGGACATCCTTTAAAATTTATACAATCCTCCCTTTCTAACACCAATCACTCCTATTTAGTCTATGCTCGATCCATAGGGCATACAAGAACCTGATCATCTCGAAACTAGAGAAAAAGTCTCCTCGTAGTCCACTCCCTCTTTTTGGGACAAACCTCTTGCGACAAACCTTGCTTTGTACTTCTCAATGTTTCCATCACCTTGGAAGCCTCCTACAATGGACTTGTTCTTTCTTTCTGCAAACCCCATTCAAGAGGCCATGGAAAAGGAAAAATCATAACAAAACATTTATTATTTGATATCAAAGCATACAAAATAAAAAGTACAAGAGGCTTGACCAAAAACTCAAAGGAGAAAAATGTACTTATCTCTTGGTCAAGGGAGAATCTGCTGAGGGTTGTAAGGAATTTTCAACTACCTCTTGATACTTGCCTCCTTGTAAAAAATTATCCATCTATAATCTCATCAGGCTCAGATTCGTTTTTCTTCCTCTTCTATGGTGGATGCTCATCCTCTTCATCAATATCAGTTGTTGATGTATGCTGCTTTCCTCTCCTTTTCCTTTAGTGAGCTACAATGACTTGAGTTTCTTCATCATGCAAGTTCTACAAGTTAGACCTAAATAAAAATTTAGTCTCCCCTTTGATGCAATCATTCCATAACTTATCAAACTTAGGCATCTTTTCTTGTGCAAAAATTCCCTGAACAAATGGATCCCATGGGGAAGAAATTCCATTGAGACTTATTGTAACAAGCTTTGGATCCCATGAGGAAGCAATTCCATTGAGATTTATTGTAACAAGCTTTATATCATTAATGTTATCTCTAATGGCTCTAAGTTGATCTCTCAACTAAAATATTCTCATAAGATAAGAGACAACAAAATTTGATCTAGACATCATGACATAATGAAGTTTATTCTTCAAGATTAGTTTCTTGTTGGTGTTGTCACTCTCGAACAATCCAACCAAAGCACCATACACTTCCTTGGAAATCTTCAATGCAACAACATGAGGAATCAAGTGGTCCTTTATAAAATATACCAATATTCTCTTAGCTATGGTTTCATCCTTGTTATACTTAGCTTTCTCCTCGGCTCCCTTTGGCTCTAGAATAAATTTCTCCACATGTTCCTTAAGCTAATTTTCTTTCAAGATAAGAAGTATCCTGGTCTTCCAAGATCTTAATTTTATGGCACCATCTAACCTGTCTTCAACTCTAAGACTTGGTGCCATTTTGCCATGATATCCAAAATCCAATCAATTTGTTGAACACTTGTTTCTTAGGATAACTTCAATGGTTGATGTTTCAACAAAGCTCTAGTACCATGTTAAATTTTCTATAAGAGTATAGTAGAATACAATTTCCTGCCATATAATACTTCCTAATGATTTTAACTTAGTATTCTTATGCCACTAATATCATTAACCAATTATGCTAAGAAAATTTCAATAGTTAATGTAACGAAAATAGTAAAGATCATAGAAAGACAACCATGCACAATGGAGACATCAAATTTTATCCTTGGAAACCCAACCTTGGGAGAAAACCAAACAAATTTTCTTAGGAGAAATTATTCTTTAGCAAGGTTTTCAAATTAACAATTTGTCTAGAAATTTGTGCCAATATCTAAGTCAAAACAACAATTAGACCTGGTAAAAAATCCAGCAAGTCAACGCTGGTTAAACTAGCCAAAAGTCAAACTTTAGCCTAGTCAAACTCAACCCTAAGGTCAACTCATGCAGTTTACCCATGCCTACATTCAAATCCTACAATCGACTCATGCAATCAACTCCTATAGTCAAACCATACCAGCGATGAAACCCATAGTTAAACCAGTGGTCAATTGTGAATTTTTCTGTGATAAAACTCGACATGTTCTATGATCAAACTATCTTGTGATCTACAATCAATGTCCAGACAAAAAATCGGTGAAACAGATACCAAATCTTGGTCAATGACCAGTCAATATTATTCAAACAAATACTATTTCTCCACATGTATTTTCCAAGAACACTAATGAGAGAGAAGAAACTTTCTCTTCTTCAATGGAGAAAATAAAATGTCATAACATCTATATATACATGTTAAATGGGAGTAAAATTACCCAAGGGACACACCCTTTCATTTGGCTGGGCCGACTTGGAGACCTCGAAAATAAATTTATTTATTTTTTCTAGGCCATATAGGAATACCTCTTGATGCTTCTAAAACTAAACACAAACGGTGTGGGAAAATGGGAGAAAACAGGTGGAATAAACATCCCAGATAAATTCATACATACATAGAGTGAATAGAGGCACAAAGTTTCTGAAGCAACAAATTCACAAGTAGAATGTTGCCATTCCAAGGTGGAAATTTTTACAGGGTGTTTTAAGTGATTACATTGAGTTTTGGGTGCCTAAATATGTCTAGAAAAGTGTCAATCATGGATTGGAACAATACTAGTGTGTTTTGGTATATCTAGAAACAAAATTTGCATGCCAAATACTTGCAGGGGAGATTTATTAATTAGTTAAGCAGTGGGGGTTGCAAATTGATGCACATTGGGAAAACATGATAAGGAATGGAAAAGGAAAACATCAAGGGATTGTAGATCACTAAAAGGATTTCCATATTGCTATGCTAGCTAGCTGAGAGAAGAATCTAGAATTTGTGGAGACCCAAAGCTCAATAGGAAAAATAGTTCTCTAATGTTATCATATTTGTGAATGAGAGTTTCCTTCACCCATCATAATTTTTTGAGTGTTGATAATTTTCCCCTTGTGGTATCATTTCCTAGCTAGGGGTTGGCCAATTGTACAAAGCAATGGTGCAACTAATCCTATGGTTGGGTGGAAAAAGCTCATTCATGGATTGGTTACCAACAAGAATTAGTTTTAGATAAGTGTCTTCGTATTTAATAAGCAATGTGATTTTCCATTTATTGACATGAAAATGATGATTGCAAATATGTAAATAGGTTTGATTTCCTATTGATTAGTGATGCTAGTTAATGAACTTACATATATGATTATATGTCTGAAGTTGCTACACATGGAAATGAGGATATAGGACCTATAGGTGTCTTATCCAATTGTTGTCCTTGGTGACAAGGTTGTAACAAGCCTATTGGATGAGATCATAAAGTTGGAAGAAAAAAACCCACAAGTGGGGAGGCCAACAATTGTGTGAAGGGAAGAGACATATTAAGCCCTACATATTAAGTTATTGCATTTCTATTGTCCTATCAATGCCATCTTTATTATTCGGTTATACCCTTTAATAGTAATTATTCCCTTTGTCTCCTATACATACCAAGGAGACCTAATTTTAAAAAACATCTCACCTCATACATTTGTTATATTATAAAATAAAGTTTCCCCATTGAGGAGGATTATCATTCATTCTTCTATCTATTGAGGTTTTCCATTACACAAAAACCTAAAGGAATTAGTAATCTTACAAACCCTTACCATTACCTTGAGTGGGTAGGTAGTCTCATGTTCCCATGGTGGTGGTTAGTTCATGTGATCAATTCCCAAAGGTGCAATAATTAGTCCAACACCCCTGATTTGATGTAACTTGAGGGAATCGAACCTAGGCCAAGTGTGACATCCCCCGTGAGTTAATTCCCCTTGTAAGTATTGTACATAATTCCATGTAATTATGTAATTATAAATTAAAATCGCTGAGAGAAAGTGACACAAATTCCAAAGTTTGAGGAAGGAAGGTTGCTTGTGAATTTGGTTGTTTTAAATTTCATTCATGGGCTGACTGAGAGGTTTTAATGGACTTGACTGTGTTATTAAATATGCTGAAAGCAAGGACTGGCCTATGTTCTTGTTAGGCAAGGACTATAAGCAAAGGAAAATGAAAAAATTAAATGAGCAAGTATGGGCTACATTGTCGAGGATTAATGGTTTGTGTAGACCACTGGAAAAAGGACGGAACCATTGTGGTCAAGAAGGGGGGGGGGGTGTGCTCCTTCATTTAGTAACAAAAATGACGAGAGAAAGGGAATTCTATTGAAAGGGGAGAAGAGACCAAAATGTCTATGGGAAGGACACATGATTCGTGCATATAGGAAGAAGACTTTGTGCATGCAGATGAAGCGGTTGGAGGATGAGAGGATCTTATTAAAGTGATTGGAGGCCAAGAGGCTCTTGTTGATGTGACTGGAAGAAGAGAGGGTCCTATTAATATTCTTCCATTTAGAAGGGGCAACATCAAAACAGGGGAACGAAAGGAAGAAACTCCTCATGAAGAGGAAGGGATGAGGAAAAAGAAACTCGATAGAGAGGGAGAACTCAGACTGAAAATAAACAAGCTGAAGAAGCCAAGAGGGTTTGTTGGTGGAGGATAGAGAGCAGTGGCTTTTGAAGGATTGATGAAGCTACCATGAGTGGTTTTCCTTGGAATAAAGAAACCAATGGGAGGTTTGTAAACTAATGAAGCTACTGGCCAGGAGACAAAGATACTCAGGTACTTGGGGTGGCT